>JAULCA010017565.1:0-18865 GCA_032360845.1 Crassadoma gigantea
AAGATATCTTATATAATTTGGTTAATTACTGGATCAACATTGCTCCATGAATAAATGACAACTTGGCTTGCCATAGTTTATTTCAGAACGCAAGATACCGAAAAATCACACAGAAAAGTCGTAATGGTTAAGCATATGTATATACTGTACATGTATACAAGTGTGGTTGAATTAAAAGTTGTTTGAATATAACAAGTGTTCTGTTTGTCGAATATGATTAACAAGAATTTGAAAATCCCATTTCGAATGCGAATAAAATGATTTGGAAAACAAATCAAATTACACTAATTAATCATAGAATTTGAAACTAAAATAACAAAATTGAGATATTACAAAAAGGTTAACAACAAAAATAACAAGGTTGAGAATAAAAGTAATAATATTTCTACATCGTGCAACGTTGAAAAAATCATAGATAGGGATAACACAAATTAAAGACAACACAAATTCCTTACAATCATACTATAATAATTAATATACAAAGGCTTTTTCAGCTCATTTGATTTGTTCAAGGTTGAAAACAATTCATACTTCAAGATAAGAAATAAGAGATAAGAAAAAAAACATCGTTTAGCTGTATGCTATTTGACAATGTAGACTAGCAGATGGATATTTATGAAAGCCATGACGAAGGTCATTAAAATAGTTTAGTGTCAAGGCAGCTGCTCAAAGCATTTAAATAATAATGCACATGCAAAATTCCGACATAATTTGACAAGATCTGAACAAGTTATTTATTGTTAAATTGTATACATTATTGACTTCTTTTCAATGCTGAAATAAAGTCGATACCTAATTTGAAAAACGCTCCTTCATTAAAGCATGGTGCACTTTGCAGATACCAGCAAAAGAAATACACGCAGAATTGTGCAGCATAATAGGCACCTCTGCTATCACAATAAGAACTGTTTTCAGATTAGTGAACAAATTTAATAATGGTTAAGTTGACATCAAAGTTGTTGCAGCATCAAAGAAGAGCGTTGCTGATGTGAAAGCAATAATTAAGGACGACTTCTCAATTGTTGTACTATTCTGAGATAGCTCATATGGTTGACATTTCATAAGGCAGTAGCTATAGTGCACTTCATATATATTTTGACCATGTGCTTAAAGCTTTGTGCCTGATGGCGGCCTATTCCTGACATTTGATCAAAAAGACTAAACGCGTGAAATGTGCTAAAACGATTATGAAAAGAACGATGATTTCGCCTCAAGAAAGCTCTCAGCGTTACTGACATAGGATGAGACCTGGGTCTATTACTTTGCTTTGAACCCCAGACGTACATTAATAACATAAAAATTGGTTCTTGAGAATTCAAGAACGGCTTAAGACTGTAAGACATAAACAACACCAAGAAAGATAGCTCATTTACTGATAACGCATGTCTAATGTTAGTTAACTGTTAACATAGTTTTAGCTGGGTTATTGATAACACGTGTCTGGTTTGTTTACTTACAACATAAATATCTATTTTTATTTACTGATTACATATATCTAACTGGGTTACTAATTATATATTTAACTCGTAGATTACTGGTAACAAATTTGACTTCATTTGTATATTTTTATCGATTATATCCTGATGTCAATGTTAAATTGTTTTGAAATGGTGACAGATGTAGATAATGGTCTAACGCCCTAGGGCAAACGTCCTATTTCACTTAATCTTACCTGTACTGAAAATTCAATAATGTGTGTTTACTGACACGGCTGACAAGATGGTGGATGTTCAAGTCGTGAAGTTCCTGGTGATATTCGGACTGTTTTTATTCACAGTGGTTCTGGGGATATTACCCTTACTCATTATCAGGTGCATGCAGAAACAAAGTGCACATGGTATAAGCTTCCATCAGCAGATCTATTACAGAAGGGCGTTGAGTATTTTGAGTTGTTTTGCAGCTGGTGTCTTCTTGGCCACATGTCTGCTTGGACTTCTCCCAGATGTTAGGAGGGATCTAGAAACGGCACTGAATGCTCTTCAAGTGAAAACGAAATTTCCTGTTGCTGAGTTTACCTTGGTTTTTGGACTCTTTGTAATACTGACAATCGAGCAGATTGTTCTCACTGCAAAGGAAAGAAAAATAGAACACTGTCAAACAAATCATCATAATACTGACAATAGCAAGACACCTCTTCTGGATGATGATGATGAAACCATTGACAACCGTGTCGACGAAAAGGGAATTAACAGATCCATCTTTAGCGAACATTTAATCTTGGGTATAAGTGATAAGCCTTCAAAGCCTCCATTAACCAAGGAAAATATCCGTGATAACTACATTCAGAATGACTTTGTTCATCAACATTCCACTCTCCGTTCACTGCTGTTGTTACTTGCAATATCTCTCCACTCATTGTTTGAAGGACTAGCAGTTGGTCTTCAAAAGGAAACAGAATCAGTTCTGGGTATATTCATAGCTGTTCTTCTGCATAAAGGAATTCTTAGCTTCAGTTTGGGCATGAACTTGGTTCAGAGTAAACTTTCAAGGACTGCTATAATAAAGTCTTTAGCTATATTTGGATTATCTGCACCTGTTGGAATTGGGATCGGTATTGGTATTATAGGTCTGTGGGATTCTGAAGTATCCAGCCTAGTACAGGGCATTCTCCAAGGGATTGCCTGTGGAACATTTCTTTATATAACTTTCTTTGAAGTGCTTCCTCATGAATTCAATTCTTGTGACATCAGATTAGTGAAAGTAGTCTTTCTGATAGTAGGGTTTACTACAGTGACAGGAACAGTATTCCTAGAACAAAGGTATGGCTAAAGGCAACAAATCTTTTTAAATCATTGGTGCTATAAAATAAGAGTCTAATATTGTTTGTAAAAAGAGTGATATACCACAGCTGTTAGGACATTTGAAGATATGAATTTTAAATTAAACATGAAAGTTTTTTTTTACTTATTTACTTACTTTTAAAAACCTCTTCGTGCGGCGTCGCACGTAAGGCTATTACCAAATACTTCCAATGCTGTCTATCATGGGACCATCGTTATGTTTGTCCCCACGTCCATCCTTCATTTTCTTCTCGGCGGACTACTTCCAGGTTTCCTTCTGTTATTGCTGATGATAATATCAATTATTGAACGATAATCACATAGCTGACACTGTGTAACCATGTCATCATGACAATCTGAATTGGGAGTGAACATTTAAAAGCTAAGAATAGATTACTACGGTTAAAATATATCCTTACCTCGATATATATAATGGTATAGTTAACCATAGAGAAAAATGGAATGAGGACATAAAACGTAAATAAGAATTTAAACACAGGACTGCTGTCAGTTCTTGTTATGCCCTAAGCATATTAGGGATACTTTATTATAGTGTGAAACATTTCTACCGCAGTTGCCCTAGTTTATAAAAAAAACTGGCCATCCATTACACGGTAGAGTTGTTTGTGCAACATGATGTTGATCAAACGGTTGATAAATATCTTATGTCAATTTGACTGTTTAAGTTCCTGAAATATAGAAAGTGTTGGGGTTTTGCAGAATGAGAACAAAATAATGTTCACAAGAAGTCAACTTTAAGAACACTTTGCACTGCTTTAAATCTATCAATATTAAGTATTCGAAGTCTGCTAAAATAACATTTAAAGTTAACGCTGTAAATGAAGCGATATGCTTTTCGTATATTAACTAGCTATTCATATGTGGATATAAACGGACAATGTTATGACAAATATAGTTGAAAGAAGTCAAACAACCCGGATAACTATTTATCATCTTTGTAGATAGAGGTTCTACAATAATTTTGTTTTCCTTTTTCATCAAAAAAACTAACTGGAGCTAGAAAAACAATGGTCAGGTATTGTGAAAGCTCTATCAGATGTACTGTATCATAGGCTACTCACACAAGGTACATGTAGCAATAAATGTCGTCATAAGCGATGTAGTATATTCCGTGAGATAGAAGTCACATAACATATAAATAGTGTACAATAAAGTTTATATTAGTGCATAACGTAGTACAACAAAGAATACACATGTAGAATTGTACATCATAGTGCATAACAAAGTACAATCTACACATAACAAAGTACAAACTACACATAACAAAGTACACACATGTTGTATTTTACATCATAGTACAACAAAGCACACACGTAACATTGTACATTATAGTACATAACATTGTGCAAAACAATTAAAACCAACTTACATATATCAGTTTATTTTATAACGTTGTACATTAATATTATAGTACATAACATTGTACAAAACAATTGAAATCAATTTACATATATATTAGTCTATATTATAATACGACGCTGTACATAACAAAACACAACATGCATACCGCATAGCATAATACAACAGAGTAAATAGCATTGTGCAGAATAGGATACAGAAACTTATGTATCACAAAGTTTTAATAGCAAACATGTTATATATGCGTACAATGTAGTTTATAATGTTATACAATATTCTGCACAGAACATTGAAACATACAAAAAAAATATATGACACCCCCCCTGCACTTAAATCTTGACACGTGCAATTTCATTGTTAATTTCAATAATAAAAGTATTCTTGTTTGAACATTTTATAAGCTACCGAAACTTTGATACAAAGTGTATGTGTTCGTAATTTTACATTCCAGCACATTCCCCTCGAGGATAAATCTATGTCCATCTATTACATTTATCCATACAGTTGTTTGGTTTCCGTATCGCTGTTCGGTTGACCGAACCTTGACTGACAGAAGATCTTCCGCAGGCGACTTGTCACTGAGCTGTGTATCTAGCTATTGATGGTTACACTAATACTAGCCTTGCTCAGATCAAAAGCTTTTATCAAACTTAAAAATAAATCATGTTATCTGCAAAGATGACTGAATGTTTTTCACATTATGTGTTTAAGGTATTTTGTTATTTTTCTGTGATAAGCCTGAAAATGTCTGAAAAGACACCAGTCCGCATTTAAAAAACAATGCAGGCCCACATATGTCTAATACTCGCAACAGAATGATTTGTGAGTATCTAGGTCAAGTCTTAGACGAAATATTTGCCTCGCTTCAACTTTATGTAAGAATAAATCTTCCAGGTGGCGATACACATATAGCATTACCATCATCTATATCATGGTCTGAGAGAAACTGCTACATTTATTATGTACTGTACCCCATATCTTGACATGCTCTCCCTGGAAGCATTAAGTAGGGCCACACTTTCCTTAAACTTAAACTCTGATGTGCCTGATGGGTGCTATTCCAATACTTTCTAGCGAAATTCGGATTAAAAAAAATCAGAAACCACTACTATTGAGAAAGTGGTTGCGTCATGCCTTATGCTATTATGAATTAACTTGAACTTTGACGTGTTTGTATAGGAGCTATTCCGGTAGTTTCTGTTTTACATCCAATTATGTTGTCATACAGTCACTCGATATATGAAGTTAGTGACAGAAGTTGTTGATCTCCTCTTTTGTCTTTCTACGTTTATAGCTTCCGAGTTTCTGTCCTTTCCCAGTACCTTTTCCTTCGCGAAATTCCAAGTACTAAGGTACTTCTCTTACCCGAGGACCTCGGATATGAAGCTGAATGGCGGTACAGACGATTGTGAAGCTGGAGGATTAGGGAAGGGTGTCATCCCTAGCCTCGTCTTGAAAATGTATGACATTGATACTAACTATTTCGGTCCCTGCAGGTAGGGCGTAAGAACTGTACCTGCTGCCCACTATTGCATGATCGTAAGAGGCGACTAAATTTTGGACCTTATCTTTTCTCTTCTTTCTAAATAACGTTCTTCTTCCTAATGTCTCCCTTGACAATACCTCACTTTCGGCCATTTGTTGAGCGTTTGCTCCTGTGAGGAAGGCTTTGGGTTCTGTCCCCTGGCCGAGACATACGTAAGTCTTTAAAAATGGTAGTTTCTGCTCCTGCTTAACGCTCAGCAAAGAAGTGGGACGACTGGTTCGCCCGTTGTTAGTATAATGTGACCGGATGGGGCGTCCTGCTGGGTGTTTTGGCAGTATGCTTCAATGAGGTAGCACTATAAAGTCGGCATCAGACTGCGCAATCACAAGGAGACAAACACGAACATATCGCAGCCTCCAAAAATACAAACGCATAAACTACACGCATGCATCTTGCACGCAGGGGAGGCCGTCCTTAAATGACCTTAGCTGTTAATAGGACGTTAAACAAAAAAACCCAAAATCAAACTAACTAATTCGTCAATGCGGCCGTCAGTTCAGCGGAAATGGCCAGTAAATATCCATTGCACGATATTAACGGATGAACTTCGCCGAACGTGCTGGTGGAAATGTCATTATACATTGTAAATGTCAGCTCTGAACCTCAAGATGCTTCCAATAATAGTTTCTGTTTGATATTCCAGTATATTTTCCCCGTCACAATAGTTCTTAGATCCCTCCCTTTCTATTTCCTTATAATTGTTAATTATATCGTTCTGGAACTGACTGCAGCTCACTCGCATTGACAGTTCAATATTATTTTTTCATTCCAGCTGAATGAATGCTGTTGTAGAAATATATATCAAAGACTCTTTAGTAGCGAAGCCAGAATCCAGGATTATCACCAAGTATCCATGCATACATCACAAAATCTTTTGATTTATATTAGTATTACTTCCTTAACCTTCACTATGGGATGGTGTAAGGTTTCCCCATATATAACTCACTTTGATTTGATAGAATGTGTCTACACCTTTTCGTAAAAATGCAAAATTGATTTAAGGTTGGAACCATAACGAACATTTTTGTCCTTTCCATCTTATCAATACTCCAGTTCTTCGCTGTTGACATCAGGTAAGAATCTTGCACTCGATCATTTCCGGTAGTCATTTTGAGACTATATTTTTTTTCAGACTGCACAGGCAGGTGTGCATATTTGAACTTACATTGTTTTTATCTCAATTTGTGACAAAACAATGGTAAACGTGTTAAAAATAGAAGATTGATACAATAAAACAATCTATGAAACGAGCTATGATAATAGGATCTTCATAATTTGATTTGAAAAGGTGTTACATTTCAATTAATTTTTATTGATATTTTATTGAATAGTGGGCTCATTTTCAAATTTCTAAAACTGAAAGGGTCCAGTACCCAGGTGTATTATCTATCTAAATAAGTAATTGAATTATTTTTGAATTAGTATTCTAGACAGCCCAGTTCAATTTCAGCACGTACGCAAGGAATCCATGCTGAAATGTTTTGAATTAAGTGTCTTTTTTATCTTGACACTTTAGAGCAATTACAATACAATAACGTCTTTCTCAGACGAACTCTTTCTATGACGTTATAATGTTATATCAAAGCCTTACAATTATTCAAAATAATTTCGAGTATCAAATGTGCAAGCACGTACTTATTCCAGTTGCAGCGTTCCCATATAAAACTAAATTTGATTTGATCGATTGTGTCTACACCTTTTCGTAAAAATTCAAAATCGATGTTAGGTTGGACTATCAGCAACATTTTTGTTATTTTATTTAATAAATACTCCAGGTCTTCTCTGATGACATCTGGTAAGAATCTTGCACTCGATCGTTTCCTTTCAAGTCGTTTAAAGACTTTTTTTCTGACTGCACAGACCGGTGTGCAGCTTTGATTTACACTTGTTTGTATCTCAATTTTTGGCAGAACAATTAAAAACGTTTAAACATAGAAAATTGATACAATAAAATAGACTCTATAAAATGCGCTATAATAATTTGGTCTTGATAATTTGATTTGAATAATTGTTATATTTTTTAAGTATTTTGTGTTGTTATTTTACTGAATAGTAGGGTCATGTTCAAATTTCTGTGACTAAAAGTGCTCAAGTGTATTATTTTGATAAGAATTTAAATTATTTTTGAACTTTTTTATTTAGATATCATAGTTCAATTCCAGCCCGTTCCACAGGGGAATGCGTTTTTAATATATTTTTTTTAAATATTTCATGTAATTATCTACGTCGTTTCAAGCTTGTGCGCAGTGGAACCCCTTATTGAATTTGCAGGTTTAATTGGTAGTTAATCATTTATAGGAATTTCTTTTTATCTTGAAACTTTAGAGTGTTTTCAATATAATAACGTCTTTCTCAGATAACATTTCTAAATGACGTTATTATGTTGTATCAAAGCCGTACACGTATATATATATATATATGTATATATATGTGTGGGCAAAGAAGTAATTACAACAGTGCAGACAAAGAAAATTGTCAAATTTGTATCAAGAAAGGAACAAGAAAATTTACATATTACAACATAAAACAGAGAAAACCATGAGACAATAATACAATTAAAACTAGAAATCGTTGGCTAACAATTTGACGGGCTTATCACTCTAAGGACTGATTTGGCTATAAAGCTAAACATCCCAGCGGCTTACATGTTAAATATCAAGACTCTAGACCATAATCAACCCGAAACAAGCTTTTCAAATTTTATTACCAAAAAATGTGCATTTGAATTTTGATCCCTACCAAAAACCGGAAGTTGACCTTTGATAGTAATTCTTGTTCGTACATTTCGTAGCCCATCCCCCCAGAATACTATAAACTGAAAATCGATACCCTGGGCATTTCAGTTATTGAGAAGGAGTCTTTTGAAGTTTTTAACATAATTGACTCCAGTGACCTTGAACATGGGTAAAGGTCATTCATATTATCAAACTTGATATTCTATAGCTTAAGCATGACATTCTCCAAATATCATGACTTTTGGTCACTTGGTTATTGAGGAGAGGTGTTTTTGAAGTTTGTTTCACAAAATTACACATTCAACTTTCCTTAACACCCCTACCAATTTTAGCTCAACGGCACAAGCGGAACTGTTTTTCAAGATGGCGGCCATGATAGCCATCCTGGATTAAGACTCACTGGGAACTAACAGTACTATCTCAGAACCATTTCGGGCAAATTTGAGCTGAATCCCACTGTTGGAACTTGATAAACTCAAAAATGTTTCCTCCAAAAAGTTATTTATTTTTTATTCTGCACTTCATATCCATTCACTTTTTAATGAGGTATCACAATTAGAGGAAAAAATCGTATATGACGTCATGACGGCCACTTTGATTTTTTGATGAAGTTGAAAATATTACCAAATGTTAGAGGACATCTGTTTTTTTTTCAAATTAGTGACCTTTAAAACAACAGGGAGCTTTTTTATTTGAAATATTTTGTATTCACATGCAATAAGAAAAAGTTGGATATGGAAATTATCCACAAATAATAAAATAGCACGAATTTTGTACAATCAACGGTTTCCGAATTATAGCAATTTTTCAATTGTTTTAAGCAAAACATAACGAATATTTGATTGGTGGTGAAGAACAATATGTGCATGAAGTTGGGGTAAAATAGGTTTGCTAATGGGGAGGAAGTCTACAAATCAACAACAAATCACATGTTGTCAGTGATTCATTTGGACTATTGGTATATTAGACTTTTTCTAGATCTTTGACTCACCAATTTATGAATAAAACATCTGCTTCAAGACTTCAAGCAAAAACACATTTTCTAATAATTAATACAATTTTATATATCCAAACATCTCAAAATAAAGATAGCTGTCAAATGTTGAATAAATGTGTTTCTAGTCATCAATTTCATATATTAAGACTTCCATACACGATATTTAAGGGAGTCTTTTATTAGATAGTATTAAAGTGGCTTGTTTACCGGAAAACAGCTTAAGCACTCCATAACTAAACCCATACATAGTCTAACAAAAAATAGCAAACATAAATCTCACAGCCTATATAAAAAATTGTAACACAAACCATTATATTGTACCATAACTTATAGATTTACATGCTTTGCCGCTTGTTATATTTTTTACTTTAACTATTGATTGTAAAATGGTTTTCAACAAACACATGAAGACTGTTGGATAATTTCAAACATTTAATAATAATCGGTGTTGTATCTAATTCTAGAAAAAATATAATTACACATAATGAACGTATATGCTCTTTGTTCATCAACGGCATATACCATAAATTATATTAATATCGATCATTAATAATGCAACTACTGTTATATTTACAGCTAAGCATTTAATCACTAACCTTGATTTTGATTTCCTGTGAATAAGTAACATCCTGGACATACGCATCCTCGATGTCCAAGGGTTACACTCACTTACCCTCTCTGTAGCAAAATCGAAGGCTCAGTGCGCAGCACCTTGAAGATCAGACAAGAAGACTAGTTCGATCCTTTGATGTACATCAAAAGGATCTCGCGTTCACGTAACGGTCGGGCGTCTCTCCTTTGTAATATTAGAAGGACAAGTATCAGCCTATCGATTGATCAGTTTCTTTTACCAATCAAACAGCTAACATTGTGCCGTCTATTTTGCTATGTTAAATTCAGGGTTATAGAAAGCGAAAGTGAGCGAATTCCGAAACCCCTAGATATCGTGGATGCAACAGTAGTAACGCAATTTGTAACGGACTTATTCTATGTAGCGCGTAATTCTACATTAAAATAACATTTATGTCAAAAATGTCAGTGCAAATGATATTGATTGTTTGACTCAAGAACAAAGAAGTTGGAATTGGGTTGAATAGAACGCCCGATAATACTGTGACACATATATAAGCACAGTAGCTCCCACTTACAAATTTGGAAAAACACATTCTAGGATGTCAGAATTTCTATCGTGTATAGGGTTGGCAGCTATGTAAGGTTATGTAATTTATCGTAGACTGAACTATCACGGCACGTCAAAATTTATGTTCTGACTCTAGGGCTACAACAAGAACAGATGACCGTACGTCGGCATACGAATGACTTGCTTCATGTACCAAAACAAATACCACGACGTTTGGCTTTGAGTACAACGTAACATTTATGTTTAGTTATTACAGTGTACATAGAAGCTACCATGAAATGTTGCTGCTAGCAAAAGTACAAGTATATCCCGAGACCTGACTATTAGTACAGATTTACTACTGAAATTTAGATACAAACGCAGAATATGCACGAGTTTTGCTCCTATCCCAGATAAAACTCCCTTTTAATGGCCATCAGTACTGCTTAATGTATCATTCATATATATACAAGAAATAAACATGACTCATACATGCAATGCACGTGTATCACAAAAGATACACGTGTATCACACGCAGTATTCGTGAACTAGACGCTTGTAATACACATATATCACATGTATTTTCCAATGGTATAAAACACGTATCACATGCAGTACAGTACAAGAGTAGTAAACACGTATTATATCTATGTAGCTACACAAATATTCATCACGTCCATGTATTATACACAGAACAGATGTTTGACACACATGTTGATGATAAAAATAATAGGCAAAAAAACAAAACACATATGTATCAGTTATCAGTGAAAACTAAAACCAACAAATGAAAACAAGTTGTATTTATTATTTCAGTAGAGGACATTTCGGTACTTCACGGTAAATTGATAACAAACCTCCATATCCATATCGTATTCCGAAACATTCCTTGGTATAATGACATACGTGTGCAATGATATGGAACGTTTCTGTTTTTTCCTTTCTGATTGAATACACAGAGGTGAAGTCAGCCTATTACATGTATCTAAGCACAGAAACACTAAAAAAAACCACTGCTTTAATACAGGCTCTGGAGCTTGTTTTCATTTCTACCAGCTGATCTGCCGATTGCAACAAAATGCATTGCTTTATAAATACTATACTGAATTACAGTTCTATATCTGTACACTTTTTTATTATCCTTATAATCCGGTAATAAGAACAAGAAATATGTTTGAACCATGCCTATAATTTACCCCATCATTGAACCATGCCTATAATTAATCCCTTCAAAATCCTCATTCATTGATTTTTTTCTGGTTTTCTGAAATGTTTATTGACAAATCGTGTACTCTTTAACTGTTGCAGAAAAACACGAAGATCAGAATCACAGACTAAGTGTGTAAAGGGTTCTCTGGCAGCGTACGAAAAGGAAAACAACCAAAATTAAAAAGTACTCTTCAAACCATTTGTTGATAGTGTACTACTTTGGGTAGCGTACCAATTGGAGTAGCGTGACGTTAGTGGTTCTCCCCGTTTTTCTTTGTTGATCAAGCGAGGCTGAGATTGACACTAACGTTGTAATATATATGCATATTATAGCTACCCGGAAAAAAATTAAATAATCGTAATTATGTGAAGAGTACGTAAGACGAAATTTGGATAGAGAGACGCAGCAGTCTGTCCATCTTGTGGTGCAATTTGGGGCCAAACACCACCTGATCTACCGATTAGCCGGGCCAGGCTGCAAGGTCCCTCGATTCCAACTTAGCTGGTGGAAGGGCGAGCAGCCCATGATTTGTGGCATAGTCAGTGGCGTGAACATCCGATAAATCGCCGACACTAAGCTGCAACCCAGCATACCAAGCACTATGGGTTGATGAAGAATTCTTCCCTTTAACCGTAGACCCGGTGGCCAGAGCTGAACACACGATAGTGCCTTCTGACAAAGAGCGGTCAGACAGAACGTCGGTCCGAAGGCCTCGCATACTGCGGCCCCTCATTCTGGACATCCCCCTCAAGCCCTCCTGAGGACCGTCATCAGACGAATTGGAAAGACCAGCGTCTATATCCGTTAACTAGGTGAGAGATGAACAACATCATCGTCATCTGCCACACCTGCGCCCTCAAAGTTCTTAGCCTCCACACAATCAAGACAAGAAGCCCCCGCCGGAGGAAATGAGGGGCAAGAGGGGCCAACTCGAGGGAAGGCTCAACATAACAGCGTTTAGGCTTAGTAGCAAAACTCTTCCCTTGGACCCAGAGACCACCGAGCCTGCTCGAGAGGCAAAAGTCCTAATGGTCCGATACATTTTTAGGACCGGCCAACAGGGCCCCAAAGTAGCAGATGTCAGCAGAACTGTTAACACGTTTCCGTGAGGAAGAGACAAAACTACAAGAATTTAGCGAAGGAAAAGTCATCAGGTTAAGCCCATATCCCGGAGGGTAAGGGAAAGGTCATGCGGAAAGGGAGTGACCCCTGAACTGGCCAAACTGGCCTGCCTGAGACTGGGGCTGGTCACCTTGCCCAAAGGGCAGAGTTGGACCGCCACTCCCTCCAGGTGGAAACCCGGACATGTACGGGCTAAGCCCGTTGCTGCCGGAATGCCGCTACCAAAACCCATCCGCTTGCTTGTAAGGGCGGCCAAGGGATGGTTGCCCACAGGAACCCTTATATCTAAGCTAAGGGAAAATGGAGTCCGGAAACAGACCCCTGTCCAGCAAAGCAGACACCTAGCGGGAAAACCCCCAGTTTCCCAGTCGAACGAAACTCTGGGTCCTGGTAACTGACCAAAAGGGTAAGCCTGGCCACCATTCGTGCCGGGATGAGTGAGCTGAGCGTCGTGATGCACAGGCGAATCTCTCTTTCGGTAAGCTGAGGGTCGCTTAGGAACAATGAAGGCCTTGTCCGTAGAGTCAGCCTGTGAACAAAGCTCAAAAGGCGAAACCTCACTACAAGAACGACACTGAGGACAAGCATCACGAGTGTTCCGTTCCCCGACGAAATGGAAACACCAATGAGCTGACCCTAATCGTTGTCCCGATCGAGACATACCCTCCAAAGCGAAAATAAACAAAGTTAACAAGTAAACAAGAAAAATAAACTATGACAGTAGAATAAAATTCACCCGAACTACAAATCAGAAACGGTGAAATAGACAACATTTGCCGAAACAAACAACCGTAACCGAAATAAACACTGGTCGGATAGTTACAACCCGCCGACAGTCAACACAGCAATGGCGGACCACGTGGCACACCATCGGGACACGTCGAGTAAAACGGCAAAAACCAAACATTTTTTTCAACAACAAATGATAGAAGAAACAATGACAGATGGGTATACATCACACAGACTACGCAATAAATTGACAGGACACTCAAATCAATCCGATAAAACCAAGTTTTGATATAGAGCTAGCCCCGAACCGTCAGCAAACAGCGGGCGCCATAAAAAGGAAGAGGACGGGAGATCACTCCGTGGCTCTGACGTCGAGATATGGGGAATTACGTCACGGTAGGGAGGTCGAAATGTTTCAATCTTTTGTTTTTGGCTACAAAGATGGGTGTAGGTATTGTTTATGCGTGTGTAAGTTATAGTTATTATTACTGAAATAAAAAAAATTCTCTTTTTTTTTGCGGTTAGAGTTCTTAAAACTGCTGGATGAAAAACTGAAATGTATTCAACAAGCGAAATAACTATTATCGAGTACATATACAGTTGAGAATAAGAAGATAGGCACAGTACTGGTTAAATAGGGTGATATTTAAAAATCTAAATTCAGTGTTAATCTATCGAATCATCATCGTGGTCTTCTTCAACGGGGCATTAGAACGACCAAAAGGGAAGTCTAACCAGCTCATTGATGTCTTGTCATCTCCGTTGTCCATCTGGTAATGGCCGTTCAGGTTGCTTACGCTTCTCATTCTGTGCCACCAAGCTCCGTGTAGTTCCTGGGCAAAATTTATTTTGTTTTTGTCATTGTCTCTGTCGTACGTGGTGAAGGACTGACCGTTATTGATCCACAAACCATCAACTAAACGGAGAGTAAACAATGTACAGCACGTGTTCACTACAATGTTTGAATCTAATTGACACTTAGCTGAAAACTTTAGCCGTCTCGGTAATTTTGATTTTATATTTAACATACAAGAATGCTACCAACATATTAGCAGAAGCCTTTCTCAAGTTAAGTTATCCTGATACAGTGGGAAGTGAAAGATAATTGGTCAATGTATTCCCTTAGCTCTGTTATTTTCATTTATCAGTTCATCAAGTGATAACTTTAATTAGCTGGTTCCATACATACAGAGAATGCATAAAATGCAAAACATATCAATGTAATCTTTTGATAATTTACATATAAATAGATTTTCGGAGATATGATCTACTGACATACGTAAGACAGTTAGCCGACTATGCTTCCAAGATGGAACAGTAAGGATTTGGGAGTATTTAGAGTGGATAAATATCAATAATTCAAATTAAAATGGAAAACTATATATAATTGAATAGTTTTTGAACGTTGTATATAAACCATCTAAATGAATTTTGATGTTGTTTTAAATAGATGTATTTACATTCACGTATGTGTATGGTTATTTTTTAGTTTTAAAGGCTGTGAGTGTGAAATGATTGAGTAGAAAGATGTTTTAAAAATTTTATCCCCCTATATTTTCCCTATAGTTTTTTTATCTTTGATAAATATCCGTATATTGGAATGAAAGCAGCCATTGGTGGACTATTTTCTAGTCGTAGCCTACGTATATACAGTTCAAATACCAATTGTCTAATGCAACTGTAATATGAATAAATCCCCCCCCCCCCTTTTTGTCAAATTTTTTACCAATAACAGTTCTATTTTGGATGACATAAAGGGATCAAGTAAACAATTTATGCATTAACCATATTGAGTTGAAACCACATATAATTATTTAACTTTTTCATTCCGATTCTCCTATCCCTTTTTAATATCTAGAACTATCTGCTTTTTTTAACTGATGCATACTTATAATCCTGTGGTACAACCCGAAAATAGTGTAACAGCTATGTTCATCGTCATACATCCACCAATAATAACCTTAAATGATGTTAAGAATACCAAAACAGTTAAAAGAGATTTACAGGAAACGTTTCCGGAGAACCCCTGCGCGGTAAGCATGTAATTCAGAGATTCGTTGGCCAACTGGAACATCGAGTACTGAGCATATCCTTTTGTTCCGTCCCAGGCTTCCAATTCAACACGGAGAATACTCGAAGTGTTTGTCAGCAGGTGAATGATGTCATTGCCTTTGATACAGAGAAATGGAAAGTAAGGTGAGTACATAAATGAAGTATTTACCATTTCAACACAATATATCATATATACTTGTACGTAAAGCATCACTGCATTAACTTTCACGAACATCATAATGTATGTACATGCTGTATAATTGACTTGAGCGTATATATAAACATGTATAGCATTATTTCTGCATGTACAAACTGCTTTTTCTTCATTGTCATATAACCTAGTTACGTACATATGTACATGTATATCAAAATCATACACGTAGTGTCTACATTTAAAAAAAAAAATGAAAATGAAAAAAAAACAACATGTAATGACAAAAGTCATTCAAATAGCTGCAGACTGCAATGTTATCTTCAGTCTAAGATCTTTATCATTATGACGAGGATATCTTAATATAAACGCCTTACCGAGCCAGAACTCTCCGTATAGATCCCCAAAACCATTCTTGAATTGTGTCCAGTTGCGATAGAAATCAACATCTCCATTTGTTCGTCTTTGTATTACCTTCAGTAAATTTATTCAAGAAAAAAAGATTAATATGTTAATAATGACGCGTGAAGAAATGTATTAAAGTCGAAATTAAGATAAATTTTACAAATCTAGATTATTTTTTGTGTATGTAGATCAATATTGCAATAATACAATGTTAGTTTTTCCCTTTTGTGTAAAGGGGATCGACACAACGAATTAGAGAATGAATTGGTATATACGTATTATTGCAATATCTTTATTGCTGAACTATACAAATGAAATTACTGTTTGAAAGTGTATGACGGCATACAAGACGTTTGAAATATGTGTGACGGTTTCTTAAGTGTGTCAGGGTGTGCCTCAGGTGTATGTGAATCATGTGAGAGTATCCAATATATGTAAATCAGCTAATCGTTTTGGATTACATGTTCTTGTAGTAAAGGTTTCAATCAACGTATTTGCAATGTAATTGTCCTCGAGAGTTCCAGTAAAAATAAGTATACAACTAAATACAGCTTCCCTCATGATATGTATATGTTTACAGATGCTGCTTATCTATAGCACAGCTGACCTTTAGCATTTGATGACCTACACAAAAGCTGACCTTTAGAATTGCTGACCATCAGAACAGTTGATCTACACAAAAGCTGACCTTTAACATTGCTGACCATCAGAGCAGTTGATCTACACAAAAACTGACCTTTAGCATTGCTGACCAACTGACCTAAGGAACAGCTGATCTGCGGTGTTGGATTGCCTAAGTAAGAATCTGTTCAGTGTATCATTCTGGATTCGACAGGGGACGCGTGACATATGTAGTACAGGCTGGAGTTCAGGATCTCTGCCTTTGCTATTATATCTTTTGAGAGTTTTTATTTCGGTCTGCTTAATGATATTTTGGTGTATTGATTTCTATAAAGCCAAAGTTGTTGCTCAAGTGACAAAATGGACATGAAACATTCTTACATCGGAACTACTTTTTGTTCTACATCTATCATACTTACAGTCCATGGCCCTTCTGCAGTTTCCATGTCACAGAACAAGTGAATAGGCTCCTCTGTTGTTGATCTCTTCCAGTACATACCAGAGGGCGATCCCTGTGGGACTTCTGAGCAGTTGTTGATGCCTAACAATTTGAATAATATTCAAGGTCGGTACATTAGATGCATTGATATACATACCGATAGGACAGTGTAAGAGGAAAGAATTACATCTGACCTAACTATAATAATATAAATATAGTTGTACATAGACAGAATAAGAGAAAAGGTCACAACTTTTCTGTATATATTGTTGCTGTAAAGAAAGTATCCGATGCTTCACTTTTGGAGCCGCGGTGGCCAAGTGGTCAAGGCGTCTGACATTCTGCTACCACTAGCCTTCCACCACTGGGTCGCGGAATGGAGGCCTACGTGGGGCAGTCGCCATGTACTTGCCGTAGGTCGGTGTTTTTTCTCCGGGAACTCCGGCTTTCCTCCACCAACAAAACCCGGCACGTCTTTAATTGACCAAAGCTGTTAATAGGACGTTAAACAAAAACAAACCAAACCAAACCAAACCGATGCTCTAATACTCTGATCTAAATTGATAAAGCTGTGACAAGAACAAGCCAAAATAAATTCCAAAATGAGCTCATATTCAGACAAAACTTATATTTAACGATGACAATCATGAATGCATGAAGTAAATGAAACAGTCGAGAGTTATACAAACAATGGTAGAACTATCGTCAATAAGGAATCAAAATAAACAAGTTGAACACTGAATATAAATAATACATTAGTCGCCGTAGACAGTAAAATAATTCAAAGAAAGAAATAAAATTCACAATTCATGTGAGAGTGCGGTTATTCAGGCAGAATATCTCTATGATAATTATATGCATAGTTTAACGAACGTATCGATCCGGAAATTGTTATTATTACAATTGTTATGGCATTATCATAATGAATCAATTTTGTTTTGTTTAAATTCACGGCCCCTCGACAACTATGGTCATTTAGGGACAAGGAACATCAGTTACTTTTGGAAAAACCTTTGAAGAACCGAATTTGATCATTATATAAAACGTCGCATGTCCTTTAAAATCAACAGCAGGGCAGTCTTAGAGTTAAAAAAGAACATGGAGGTAGAAGAGGAATATAATGGTGTAATAAGTAGAGATGCTTACTTTTAGAAAAATACATGGTAGATCTGGACCCGTCAGCGTGCTCCTCTCCACCAATCACTCGGGAGTACGTGTCACATCTTTTGTCCACCTCCGTGTACGAGAAAGAAAGGCATTCCTCTGTTTTGCATTGCATTGCACATATTCCATGGTTTGGGATTCCGGTCTTTGAACTGAGTATAAATGCATCAAGATCCTGTGAGGTTACTCGCAGTTCTCTAGTAAACAGCTGACGTGCAGTCACAACTTTGGAATCTATATTTATAGCCAGCACTATCAAACCAATAGGGGCCATTATCAGAAAACGATTAGTCCTGTCTATTTGCATTCTTTCAATAGTGAAGTATACAGGATCTAAATATATATGACAGTTAGTAATAATTGTTCTTGTCCATCAAACGGTAAAACTAAAGTGATGCCCATGTCACTTTCTGT
>JAULCA010017676.1:0-11897 GCA_032360845.1 Crassadoma gigantea
CACCCGTTACCCTTGTCTACATTATACCCTGCGGATCTTGTCTAAGATGAGATGACCGGACCACTGATCTAGTTATCTAGACCACCACCCGTTACCTATGTCTACGTTATACCCTGTGTAGCTTGTCTAAGATGAGATGACCGGACCACCGATCTAGTTATCTAGACCACCACCCGTTACCCTTGTCTACGCCATACCCTGTGTAGCTTGTTTGAGATGAGATGACCGGACCACTAATCTAGTTATTTGGATCACCACTCGTTACCCCTGTCTACGTTATACCCTGTGTGGCTTGTTTGGAGTAAGATGACCAGAGCACTGATCTAGTTATCTAGACCACCACCCGTTAACCTTGTCTACGCCATACCTATAGTAGCTTGTTTGACCTTCACAATACGACTTACGTATGTGAACGTGCTCAGGACATTTGCAACGTGACAACGACCCATTCATATATTTATATTATGTACCTATTCCCCTGACCGAAATGTTTCATATACCGAATTTTCTTCTATGGTTATTTGTTTGCATGCGCTCTAGTTTTGAATGTTTTGTATTTTAACAGTTTTTAAGATATATTAAAACAATTCATGATTGTCTTCCTATATGGAAATGTTATAACCCTAACCCAGTTTTAGGTGTCCTGTTAAACGTACCGATGGTACCAAACCACAGTCCAACTACCGCATTGATTTGTATATGTTAGCGTGTTTTATGTAAGTTCATCAGACCATTTCTTTGCCTGTTACATTTATAAGCTATGTTGTAACTACATATTAAGCTGCGATTGAGTTCGAGCATGTAAAGCCAATAAGAATAAAACAAAAGATTTCTGTAAACAGGTTTGTTAGCTTATTTATCTCTCAGCTTTCCATATAGGTCGGGACCCATTCGAGCACGACAAAACTCCTGGGCTCACCATCTCAAAGGTTGTTAGCTGTACAAGAGTCTAACAAAAAAGGTCGAAAAATAACACTTGACTGTCCATTAAAGATATGTTTAAGTACAGTGTATATGTTATTTCTGAAAAAAACAGTGTTTGAAATAGACCCTTGAAAGTCAGGTTGTCATTGAGGTTTTACTAGAACAGTTAAAGAATGTAACACGGGGAACCTTTGTATCAAATTTGAGAACCATCTTTCGTCACTGTAAGCACTTCTTTAAAAAAAAGAAATGTCAAGCTTGTACTGACAAAATCAAGGATTGCTGTCTGGCTCCCTATCAAAATAGGATATGCATAGTTTCGGACCGACGGAATCTTCATAGAAAATCTAGAAAAGATTGATTCAATACATCTTTAGAAATAGCAATAAGAAGATAAAGTAAAGTAACGAAATTACTTACATCCCAGATAAGCCTGACATGTCGTCATGATATGTATCTGAGTACTATGATGTGTTTCGGTGCATAGTTATCATTGATAAAACTTTCTATAATTGACCATACAAAGTCCATTATTTTCTTCTCTATAGCATTGTCTTTATATAAATACACCTCATAGAACTGATTTATCTAATACAATCTTCCTGTCAAAGCACTATTTTATATTGAGATCATGTATCAAAGATACACACAATGTAAGTTTACGAGTATGGAACGAACTGTGTAAACTTTCAAGATTTGTTGGTGATAGATTGTAACATATGTAGGTACCATCATAATCATATTCAACATTTGCTGATTTCATTTAGAAAAGGAATGTGATTTTGAGTATTCAGGAACATTATTCAATTATATCACAATTGATCATGACGTCTCTTAAATGTTTTCCTTGTCATTATTTTGCAACAATTGCAAAAAGGATAAATCACAACTTCAATATGGCTGTAAACAGATACCAAAACCTCAACAATGTGCGGAATTTAATGTTCCACATTAAAGCAGTATATTCTTTGCTGAACATATAAAGTTGAGCGAAAACATGTTTTCTTTAAAAATTCTATCTTATAACTGTAAAATAATATTGTTAAGTTAAATATTTTCGAGAGCTGGAGCAGGATTTTTTTTTTAAACAAAGAAACAAAGAAAATATTTGAGAACGGAAGTAAATAGTAAAGAGATCTCTGAGCGTTTACAGTATTTACATCATAAACATCATCAGTCAAGTGTCTAAAGCGATTATAGTAATTACAACATATACTTAATCAGCCACGCGGTCTAGCGCGTTTTGCAGCGTGTGCTAATGATGTGGGTTCGAATGCTTAAGTCAAGAGTAGCTTCTTCCAAACATACATCGTGATTTGTGTTTCCCCATTTCCAATTTCAAAGCCATAAAATCGTGTTTAAAGATTAAGATAAAATTTTAATAGAAATAGAAAGTTAATAAGAGAGACAAGAGAGCGATGTCACCGCTCTTGAAAGCCATTACATGGCCATTTAGTCTAACAAGGACACGAGTATGCATGATGCAAACTTGTCTGAGCAAACAAATTATAGATATATCGGTAATTGAACACCACCAGCACGACGACTGTATAAAAACGCTAACAAATCGATTTGACTGTACTGGTATTGATTCTTATAAAGCTATTGAGTATTGGTCTTGTGCTATCGGTGTTTATTTCATAGCAAGAAATGGATACTTCGAAAATTTCAGTAAAGCATTCATACGTCTGTCTTATCAGCCAACAAGGGCTCGGGTCCGCTCGAGAGATCTTTGGTTTTATGTATCACCATAGGGGTAAGAAAACAATAACAGTGTAATGGGGTCACGAGATGGATCGCTGATTTTGTAGATACATTCAATTTAAACAATCCTCATTGTTTTGATGTCTTAATATAGCTTTAGGGGAGGACCTCATGGGATCGTGTGAAAACTTTATGTATTTTCTACGTGATTTTAGTTGTCAATATTAATAATTTTTACCTTAAAAAGAATATTTTAATTTTGTTTTATTTATGTCCAATAAAGATAAAATTCTAAACTTATTTCTAAAATTATTGCCTAACTGTAAGCTATTTCACAAACTATTAACCTTAAGAGTTCCCCAATATAAAGAATGTGGTATTTTCAACTTGCACGGACGTCATTTATATGTGGAAGTTGATTGGTTCCCATACCATGTTTAGAGAAATGAACAGATCAGTCAAGTGAGAGATAACGAGACGAAAACTCATTCCATATGTGACCGCAAAGAGAGCGAAAAGAGCGAAGCCATTTCAAAATGGCGTCCAGCTGTGCTGGCATGGACTCAGAGGATGAAAGACGGTTGATAAAGAATTGGACTTTAGTGAAAAATGAACTCATGGTGGACAAGTTTCTTCATGAGTTTACAGAATCTAGGATCTTCTCTGAGAGTACTCATCGAGAAATCAAAAATGTTCAGCCAAACACTCGTCTAATGCGAGCTGACAAATTTCTCCATTCGGTGATAAAGACTGGGTTTCATGCGTATGAGAAGTTCTGTGACGTAGTGAGACGAGACAGCAATAGATACAAAGAGGTTATGGAGGTGCTCGAAATCACAAATAATCCTGAAGCTGGTAAGGAAATCTTGTTCAATACATTGTAATGATATTCCGAAAAGCAGGTAATACGTTCTCGTTATTACCAGCAATGTAGTTAACGGTGATGGAATTCATGACTTGGATGAAGTTAATTTTTATTCATTTTTTTTTCATTGACATTATTGGAATGCATATAAATTGGTTTTAAAGCAAATACCTGCATGAAATTAAGATTAATATTTTTGATAACATAATAAATTTCTTTTTACTTACTTGTACTGCACACGAATCACGATAACAGAAAAAATCTGTATGATTTGCTATAATCGTGCCATTGAAATACTTGACACCTTTAACCTGATTGATGACCACAAAAACAATCAAGTTTCCAGGTCGATGATTTCTTTCTACGACACATAATTTCTAATCAGTATCCAAAATGCTTTAAAATGAGTTTAGAGGGTTATGAGATTGTTTGGTTCAACTGTTTTCATTAATTTAAACTACTTTCTTCCCTTATTGGTTTGAAAAAAATATACCAATATCATCAAAATACACAAAAAGCATGACTTACAAATAAATCTCACACTAAATCTTGACACATGCTTTACGAAACTCTTTTTCTGTTGTCTTTAAGCAGTTATTGTTTTTTCTGTTGTAAATATACCGTTTTAAACTACTCATATTTTTGATATTTTTGAAAATGTAAAATATAAATGTAAATGTATAATATAAAAAAAAAGATGAGCTATGCCGTAAACAAATAAAACAGATGGTTATCCATAATTTAATTGTCATTTAAATCTATTTATACGTATTAAATTAAATTAACAACGTAAAAGAACGAATAAAAGACATTTTAAGGATCTTATGGGGGAAGTATACACAGAATACATATTAATTTAAACCATAAGTCTTTGTTCTGCCGGTAGGCCTCAGCTATGGCGTTTTATTAAAAGAAAAAGAAAAAGGTTGCTTATGTTCAAGTCGAAGTAGACACATAGCCCTAATGATAGATAATAGCTATATAAATAATTTTAGCGACGTCTTAGAGTCGATCCAACTAGAAGCAGCTCGTATCATCACAGGCCTAAGAAGGGGAACGAGCCATAATATCTTATATGAAGAAACTGGTTTTGTAACTCTTAGTAAAAGGAGACATTTGCATTAAAATAGTAATTTCTTTAAAATCTTTAATAATAAAAGCCCCTCTCCTGCTTATAACTCAATCCATCGCTATATTAACTGTAATGCCGTTCCTCCTCTTCGCCACAATAGATTGTTTAATATCCCTTTACCAAGAACTGAATGGAATAATCCAAACTGTCAGTTTTCCTCAATGACATCCATTAGAGCAATCAAAAGGGAGTATTTAAACCCAACGGAACCAGTTGTCCAAAATCCATGTACTAATATATTTAAATACAACGGCGATAGAAAAGTAAACATGATCCTATGTCAAATTAGAAATTGTGTCAGTAATTTAAACTCAGACCTGTTTACTTCCTATCTAAGTGGTAGTCCTGCTTGCTTGTGTGGTTCTCCTGTTGAAGATTGTAATCACTTCTTCCATTGCCTTCGCTATACTAATCAAAGACATCATCTAATGAATTCCATCTCTGCTATGAATGATATTATTCCACTAAATACTCAGATTTTTCTCAATGGATGTCCAAAACTTGATGCCAATATGCATATTGCTATCCTGGAGATGACTCGGAGATTCATTACTGACTCTAGACGTTTCTAATAAACAGCATCAAACTACTGAATTATATTTACATTTACTATGTATATAATAACAATCATTGGTCAGCTTATTGTCATCTGTCTTACCTAACATAACGACTGCACAAAACAGTGAATGGACTTTTTATCTATCTGTGCAGTCCACCTATATAGTTATATGTAGTTATAAGCAATCAGCTGACATATATTTATTACCATTGTTAATACTATCACGTCATTTTCCTTCTATTATTGTGTGTTTGATAGTCATAATAATAATGATAATGAATAATGATTAATTAATAATATTATTAATATTTATTATTCAATATAATCCTTGTTTAAATCTATCTGTTTTATTGTAAATTGCATGTACATTTGTATACTGTTTATGTCCATGAGGAGAGGGCTTTTATAGGCTTTGCCTGTTGTCCAATTCCTCTTGTATCTAACATCTGAACAATAAAATTCTTCTGAAATGAAATAATTAATTTAAGCAATAAAATAACGCTCATCGGTTTAACAGTATCTACCAGTCGCTCACTTTGATGTTAATAAAAAATGAAAATGACTTCTGAGGCTGAATCCATTAATAATGTTCAATGTTTGTTAAATTATGTAACTTACCAAGATTTCACCAGGTTGAAAATGTAGTAATAGAAAAATGATTTTATTTTTCAATATTCCAGTGACAAGTTATAAGCTATAATTGTAAGATTGACAAGCAAAGGTCGAGTAACAGAACATCATCGGACACATAGACGGAAAAAATATCAAGAATAAAGAGTTCGTCTTTTCAGAACATCACCGTCAACTTTGTCTAAAACAGGCAGCATTGTTTTATTATCCCTTTTAAATTTACATACTTAAAGGTTTCTAACACAGATTTTAACGCTGAATAGGGTTTGGGACAGACAGGTAACACCAAGTAACTTATAACACATAATCAAGATAGGTTAACCACTCTTACATCTCAAAAAGAATGTAGTCGTGGGGATTAAGTTTACATACAGTGCAATCTGGCCTCCCTCAAAGATGTAGAAAACTTTTTATTTACACCCATGCGACGATTGACCACATGAAGTTAGATTAGGTGGACAGGGACACGCCAACAAAAGCATGAAAGAGGTATTGTGTGAGCCACCTAAATGACAAATGGAAGATATTCAATATATATTAGCCTGTACCTTTGACATTCATTTTTAATCAAATATGTACGTGATATTAAGATAGGTTACATTTAAAATCGCAAAATATTCGTAGCAGTGATGTTAACATTACATTCTCTGTAGTTATAAACATGTGTACTAAATAAGATGCAAAATTCTTAAATTTTCGCCAATGAGCCCAAATGATTACTTTTACATAGTTCAGAGGGGGCGGGGAGTCACGCTGATACAAACATGAAAGAGGAATGTTTTGTGAACCAATTAAACGTCAAATAAAAGATATGCACTATATTACACATTTATCTTTGACATTTATTATTAATAAAAGGAATCAACAATTACATTTTAATCAGTTAATCAATTTATCATATGGGCCACAGTAGTTATCTAATTAAGTCATTTGATACGTTAGAAATACAAACTGTAATATATTACATAAGTATACGGCCGTAAGGTCATACATCATAAAACATACTTAACAGAATTATAAAAATAATCAGTATTTTGCACTATGGACGTTAATCATGACCCCTAACTTACTATAATATAACTCAAACGTTTACGGTAGCAGGTACGTAAATAATGATCCTCAAATTACCATGATATACTATTTAATATTGATGATTGTAAGCAACACAGATCGGGTCAAACATAATTCCAAGATACACTACTGCGCATCATGCAATATAAAACAGAATACTATTGCAGATGTTAAAAAAATTAATTCTAATCATAATATTTACGATCACAAAGCAAAGACAATGTTATATAATAGTTCGTTTGTGGTCAAATTCGGTTTTAAAAGATTTAAAAAGATAGCTTTACAAATCTCTCGTACTTGGTTTTTTTTACAATATACAGTGAATTAATGAGTCGCATATTTCAACTTTCTGCTCTGCGTCGCGAGTAAAACAAAGTTTGCAACAATGAAATAATATAACAGCCGAACATCTCAAAACACAGAATGAATCATTCCTAAATGTAAAACTGCACCATGATATTATAGGTATGTTGAAGGCGAGTTGTACATATAAGACGTCAGTAACATGTTGTGGCATAGTATCGAGTCGCATTCGAGCTCATAGTAAGTATATCAAGACTTCCATTCTTGGGTCTATTCCTAAGAGTTTTAGATAGAGTTTATCTTTACGTTTATCCCTTGGTATATGCAGTTTTCAGCCTTTGTCTTTAAAATTATTCCTGAACATTAGCTTGTCGTTTTTGAAGGCTTACGTTGATTTTTTAGTGAGTTTAAACATAACAGGTTGGTTTAAGAATAAATAGTCTCATGTGTTGTAGCTAAAATGTCATAAAAGGTTTAATATATGCACTTTTCCCCTTTCACTGCATTTCTACATAAATCTTGAAAGAGAACAACGAAGTGTCAAAGCGTAAACAAAACCTTTATTAGAACTCGAATCGATAAAGATGGAGCAAAATATGATGAAAGGAAATATTTTCTAATGGTGACCCTACATATACAAGGATAGTAAGACCAGGTGTTCCGGAAGAGTAAGCGTTTTCTGCTTCATCGAAGAATCTGTCATGTAATTAAAGGTAACATCCAAGTTAGTCACGTCCTCGGTACATGGAATTCAATATTCTTTTCACTTTGAATTCGTCGAATGAGTCCTTAATGGACGAAATGACCATATGGTGCAGTATTTGCTTTTATTTCGTTTAGCTTTCTGTTTCGGTTAGCTTAATGTTTATACAGGTAATTTCTTACGTGGTAGTTTTGATGATTTTTTTTAACTTAACAATTTGGTTGACTTTGCAGGTGGAGTATAAGTCCCCGAGGTTCCCATTAACTTTGTAACGTCAATTTATTCTGTCATGGTCTACATGGAAGACTAGAGTTTATAAATAAATTACCTGTCATAGCCTGAAGAGCTCTCTAACGCCATATTTCTCGTGTTTATTTGTTATAACTTAAATCCATTTTGAGTGCATCTTCTTAAATAACCTTAATTTACCACCCATAGTTTTATGTAAACATGATATAGTTTTCACTTTCGCTAAAAAAATGTTTATTTATTACGAACGAAGCAATGAAAGCTGTGCATCAGATAGGTAAATTCAGAGAAATATCTGTGACATGTGTAACTTGCATATATTTGTTTATTTTCAGGACCATCAGATTCTAATGACCGACCAGCTTCTAATGTATCATCCAAGGTAAGTAATTACTTATGTACATTCGCGGCATTACTGATTGAAGATTTCATTAATGCCTTATCCATAAAGCTTACAAACCGTTTCCTCGAACGCCTAGTTATTAAAATAGTATACATTCCATATCTCACTGTATTTACACCTTGATCAAAGACACTGTTTCTTAATATGCAATGTGTATTTGTACACCTTATAAGTGTTTCTTTTACGCATGAACAAGTATGTATGTGCTGGAAAAAGTCTTACATTTAAGCTATTATGATAGCATAATGTATACTAAGTAAGGAAACTCATACGAGTTTCTATAACAGATAATGTTTATGAAATCACAAATCAAGTTTGAAATTCTTATCATTTTCTTTAACAAAATATTGCGCAAGCACAACCAAAACATTCGTAAGAGTTATTTTCCCAGTACCAAAGAGCTCTGCTCGTTTCATAAATATGACATTAAGAAATCAGTAAAAACATATCTATTGTGCTTAAACACTAGGTTGGGGTAAAATAGCTATCGCAAAGCTTACAAGTCACGTTATTTATGCGTGTGAGTTTGTTTATGTGTACATACTGACTTAAAACTAACTGATAATGAAATTTAACATCTATTCTGATGACGAAACATCTAATACAAGTATGTTTAAACTAGCAAACTTTTTTCCATTAAAGCCAGTAAACCCAGCACGACGTTATCATGAACTAAACTAACAGATAACGAGGTTGTAATGTTGTTCACACCGTCTTAAACTAACAGATAACGAAGGTTGTTATGTTGTTCATACTGCCTTAAACTAACAGATAACGAAGGTTATTATGTTGTTCATACTGTCTTGAACTAACAGATAAAGAAGATTATTTATGTTGTTCATACTGTTTTAAACTAACAGATAACAAAGGTTATAATGCTGTACATACTGTCTTAAACTAACAGATAACAAAGGTTATAATGTTGTTCATACTGTCTTAAACTAACAGATAACGAAGGTTGTTAGGTTGTTCATACTGTCTTAAACTTACAGATAACGAAGGTTGTTATATTGTTCATAGTTTCTTACACGTACTGATAACATATGTTGTAATGCTATATATACTAACTTAAACTAATTGATAACCAAAGTTATTTATGTTATATAAACTGACTCAAACCTACTGATTATATTGGTTGTTTATGTTGTCCATACTGACTTAAACTTACTGATAACAAAGATTATTTATGTTATATATACTGACTCAAACCTACTGATAATATTGGTTGTTTACGTTCTACATACTGACTTAAACTAACTGATTACACATGTTTTTTATGCTTTACATACTATCTCAAACAAATATATCGTTCAGGCTAATGTAGATCCTAAAACACAGCTTGGAAAATAAACTCGTCCTTCGGCCAAAAAAATAAAAGAATAATATTTTAAAACACAGATATCTTACTTTTCATACTTTATCATATTAAATACATGAGAAGCAACATTAATTATTTTCCTTGTTTTTCCTTATAAATTAATAAATGTCGTTTCTGCTTCAGAGTGAGCGTTCCAATAAAGAAGAAAAAAATCAATCTGACTGCAATACTACGCAAGTTACTACTCCTGTCGAATTATCTATGGGCGTCAGTCCGCCTAGCCCTAGAAAAGCTTTACCTTCCATCGATACATCTGCCATGACACCCGAACAGTCGTCTGTTGCACAAATGACCCAAGCTGCGGCATCTGCAATTTCTAATTCCAAGTGGATTAATCAAGACGGAATAGACGTAGAAATTGTGGAAAAGGGCTTGATAGAAATTGCCCCAGCAATTGCCAAGCTAATGAAAAACGTGGTTGCCACTACAAGTAATGATCCAATTAAGCTGGAAGAATATCAAAAGGTTCGAAATGAAAACGAAGCCTTGCGTAAAACAAACCGCGCTCTTGTTGAACAACTGAATTCTTTTCAACAAAAAATAATTCAGCTCCAAATTGAAAACAAGAAGTTACGCGACACTGGGGATGGCACCAAGCTTTTGAAAGATGATTTGGAAAAAAGAGCAACGGTTCTGGAGAGCATCCGAAAGCGTTTAGAAGATCAAAAGAGACAATTGGAAGAAAAGGAAAGGGATTTAAACATACAACTTCAGAAAATTAAGGAAATAGAGGAAGAACGTGATCGTTTCAGCCTTAAATTAATGAAACTTCGGGTATTGCATGATGATGGAATGGCTGAACGCAACGCTCAGAAAGAACAAATTTTAGAGCTTCGCGTTATAAAGGATAAACAACAAAACCATATCGAACTGTTGGAAGATATTCAAAGACATGATGAAGAGGCAATGAAAATGCTGGAAGAACGCCTTAACTGTCTCGAACAATACGGAACTCCACGTTATCAGACCGCCTCTTACCAAAAAAGTTCGACACGTGCTCGTAGAAACACGCGCGTCGTGTCCCCGCCAAGAACCATGCCCTGGATGAACGGTATGGTGAGTCGATCACACCATGCAAATGTTAAATTTCTCCCACCGTCTCCGACTCCGCGAGAAGCAAAGAAAGAGAAAGGTTGGTCGTTCTGAAAGGAGATATATAGGATGTGTATATTTTACATGTATATAATACCCCAAATGTGCAAGCATTACCAGAAGGGGGAATACCTTCTGGGACAGCGTAGATTCTATAAAGGGTACAAGATGAGCTAACGACAGTGAGGGATTTAAATGACCTTCGTCTTATGTTTCTTACAAATGTAGCAACGTACTGGATGATGTACGGCTGCGAGGTGAAATGGTTAGTGCAATTTAATAATAAACCCATATACATATCGTTCAGTCGAGACTTACCATATCAAATCGATATTGTAAACGATAATCAACCAATTGCTCATAATGTCATTGCATTACATGTGATCAGTATGGCTTTCGTTGATTTTAACATTCATGTGAAGGGTGTAAATGCGCTGCCAATGTAACGCCATTCACTTTTTATAAATTGTCTTGTCGGTTTTTCTGGACAGGAACTTCGTGCCATATTGCGACTGAGACGATAAACCATGCCATTTTGTACAAAATGTCATATTAATATATTGAAGAATTAACTAGGCCATATTACTGATGTAGATTTAACCATGTCAAACTGCTATTGAGCCACATCATACCATTATTTCACCTATGTCATGTTACAATTTGAAGGCTTACTCTTACGCTTTTAATAGAAGAATTAAAGTTTCATACCAATAGTATGATTGGTAAGCCATTTCAAAACTCAATAGGTCATGACTTACTATTGATTTAAAAGTTTCATTCTGCCATATTACATTATTATCCATATCATTATTGTGACGGGTGGCACGTGCCAAATTAATATTCAAAGTGTGGCACTTGTCGTACTATGAATCCTCTATTGACAT
>JAULCA010017787.1:2676-13192 GCA_032360845.1 Crassadoma gigantea
CCTTAACAGTAAATCTGACAACATTAACTCCCAAATGTTGATTCTCCTTAACAGTAAATCTGACAACATTAACTCCCAAATGTTGATTCTCCTTAACAGTAAATCTGACAACATTAACTCCCCAATGTTGATTCTCCTTAACAGTAAATCTGACGACATTAACTCCCCAATGTTGATTCTCTTTGACAGAAAATCTGACGACATTAACTCCCCAATGTTGATTCTCTTTGACAGAAAATCTGACGACATTAACTACCCAATGTTGATTCAATTAATTAGACCAATGTCCTTTATATACACTGACACACAAAAGAAACGCAAAACCCCTTTAATATCCATAATTTAGTAATATCAATACAGTAATGCTTGTCATGTTGAAAAGCATGAATTATGTCAAACACCATGCGTTCTCGTATCATTAGCACGTGCACCCATACACGCGGATGCATAGCATGCGTACATTAACCAGACCTGTTTATCATTCTTCATGTATCGGGTAATACTAGTCCGGTAAAAGAAATCCGTTTGTGGTAACGTCAAAAATACCTAGACTTACTAACGATACACGCAACAGGGCAGTGCAGTAACTATTGGCAGAAAACTCCTAAAATGCCGTGACAAGAGTACTTACTGTCCAAAACAGCACAATCTGTCGTCTTTATAGCCACCTTAGAGTAACTGGTACAACTACCGACCGCCGTCGAACTGGCCGACCACAGGTTACGACGTCTCCGTTCCTACGTCATTTAGCCGCGTCGCGTTGCAGTGGGAATGAACCGTCATTGACGTGACGTCAGACTCTAATGGCTTCAGCGACACCGTCCAAACGTGTAAACTATGTAATGATGGCGCCGTGTCACGAGTCACGATTCACGCTTTACCCCTCAGATGGGCGTCAGCGTGTTTTTTTATATCGCAGTGACTTTTATGCCGATAAGTGATGGTGGAACGCGATAGGTTTGATGGTGTCAGCGTTATATTGGTGGGGCAGGATCTGTAGTGGCTGCAAACCCCCCTTAAACGTCATTGAAGGCAATTTGATGCTCAACAGTTCATTGACGCTATTCTACAACCTACCGTCGTGCCATTTGTCCACCAGCATTACATAAACTTGTGGCAAGACGTGCATTAGACTGTCCTCGCCATAACAATGTCGGCACGTAACTTTGACCCCCATACATTCTCGATATCTCGTCAAAAGAGCACGTGTGGACCATGTTGGACTGACTCATTCGAATGTGCCCAAATTTACATAAGAGACTCTTTTTGCTCTGCGCCAGGCGCTTCTGGAAGAGTAGCAAAACATCCCTATGACTTAACTAACTCGTCTTACCAACTCTTTGCATCGCAGAATTCGAGCAGCAATAAATGCTAAAGGGAGTCATGCTCAGTGAAACTGTGTGTTCTAATGTTCTACTCGTTTATTTCATAACATTTTTATTCATTTATTTACTTTATTTCATTTCTCCATTCGAAAAAGAGAATGACTTTAACAATGTAAACATGCTTTTAAGAGAGAATTAGAAATCATTCTAAAAATTAATATTCGCGAAAATGAGATGATTGACAGTTATCGACCTTTCTATGGATCTTGTACGTATTGAATCTATTACAGCCAATCAATGAGTTCGTTATTTACGTCACTACAGTGATGGTTGACATATATGACCATTAACATAGATTTATAAATAAAGCGTTTAGCATGCAGAACTTACTCATTCATGTGCCTTTATAGCTATATATAGTCATTCATTCATTAAATTTTGACATGTTTTGAAAATGATAAAAGTTATAAATGTATGTACGCCGCGCTACTATACATGATAAAAAGCCCTTGGTGAGCCTTTCACTTTCTTATATATTCAGGGATAGCTTTCTAAAGAATTAAGCTCACAAATTAAATATCATACAATTCAAACCAGTTTACATTAGTATTAGGTACCGTTGAATCTCGTTAATCCGGTCGTTTATGTTTCAAAAAAACATATAATTTTTTTTTTAAATGTTTTTTTTTTGAAAAATGACTTATTTTTGTTCCAAATGCCAATTTCATTAGCGATTCCTCAATATTTCTTTTGTTGATTTTTTTCTATGAAACGAATGTTTCGGATAAACAAATCGATTTTTCGATTACTTTATCCGTATAACGTATAATTGGTTTTAGAAATTTACAAATCTTTTAACTAAATATTTTATCTTTTCGTAAATGACTCATACATATTTTTAAACGTCTTTTGATTGCTAAGACTCCGACGTGTGTAAATATTATGCAAAATCTCACAGACGTGGTGGAGCGTAGACGACGGAATCATGACTAATTTACCAAGTGATAAAGATGATCATTTTTAACCACAACTCGCAAATACAAATTGACAGATATATCGAACATTCATTTATCCGGATTGTAATAATCCTGAAATAAAATCTAGTTTAAAGAAATTTATTTTGACATGTGACGGTTTTACGAGATATTCGATCAAGTCAAAATTGTAAAAAGATAGCAGCCATCTACGAACGTGAAACCGCAGTTTTATCAGTACGTGTGTTGATACACTATAGCGTATTCCCGATAGGTTTACAATAATAGCTGATCATATGATGATGTACTGAAATCTACATCGATAATTTATTTATTTATTTTAATTAATCAAGTTTTAATGACCTATCAATATAATTAAGGTCAGACACACTGTATAAAAGCTTTGCCAACATAGGCACGGACGTCAACGGAGACCACAGAATTATCAACAGAATCTGGGGCAATAGGTATGACAGATCTATTCACGTTTCATCGATGCCTTGTACAGTACAAAAAAAGTGTAGCTATTTATCACTAAATAAAATCTCTGGATAAACGAAATCCCATCCTATGTTATAGACCATATTGTTACAGGGCTACCCATAATGCCCTCGATATTACGTACGTAATTTTGAAAAAAAAAGAAATAAAAACCACCAAGGACCCGTAACTATCGACGTACGCGCATGCGTTGATTAATTTGTATGCATGTACAATTTCGGGGGGACCGTTGAAGGAAAACGACGTCATTATCTGTCTAAACACGCTATAGTTGTGTTGTTCCGCGTATATTTGATTTCCTGTCCTGCCATATCTCGTATCAAAGACTTTTTTATTTTAATGTTGTATTTGTACTATAATTCATTTCAGAGTAGAATATTCATACTTTTAAACGGCCTTACCATGAGGTAGATAACTTGTTCTTGCTAACCATTTCGTTTGATCGAGACGTGAATCCGGCTTATCTTATGCAAAACATCGACTAATTTTGAAATTATCTATGCGCTCGCCTTTCATCGGTACGGCCCTGGTTCGATTCCAAAAACGAAAATGGAAAGGTTTCCGGTCCCGTTACCAATCACGTCGATTATCTCTGGGTACTACCGTTTTCTCCCAACACATTAAGACTCCCTGAGTGCAAACATTCGGGTCAACAAGAGTGACTAATATAAATTGAATATTGCGACGGTATTTTCTCAAAACTTCCCTGAATATTCTCCCGTTTAAACTTTCTAAGCTGACACAACTAGGGTAGAATTTTCTGTCACCTCCTCGGGTGTACATATGACACGCGGAAGAAAATTATGACGTTACAGGAACAGCCAGATATGACGTTTATCTCAGTCAGGCTACCACTGTTTTAATATTAATGAGGGTGACGTCAGCCGCGTGCTGTGACCCGTGGTGTGATTGGTTTAACGAAAACAATGCTACACTTCCAACCAATCACCCCACGGGTCACAGTACGCGGCTGACGTCACCCTCATTAATATTCAAAAAAGTGGTAGCCTGACTAAGAAAAACTTTGAAACTCCGAGATGCCGTGTGTTTTTGAGGAAACAGAGATCATGTCCACGGAAAGAGGCTACATTTGACGTGCACATAGGAGGTTTAAAAAAGAAAAAAATATCCATCTCTCCAACGGTACCAAGCACTTTTTCGAACAACAAATAGAAATATGATTTTTTATGGAAGAAAGTTAGGTGGGGTCGATTTTTCGAAATCAAGAGCTTTCCACCCTTCAGAATTATATGATCATTGAGGGTGTCTTTTTTATTTACCGAAAATCGATCTAAAGCCCCCAAACGTGTAAAATTACTCTAAACATCTTAGACTAGGTCCAAATATAGCTGTAACAAGTTCTCAGGTCCCTGTGGTCCGACCCTCGTGTTGTCTGTCGCTGACATAGCTGCCATTTCCGGTACATATGGGTGCGTCCGTACGGCACGTCCTCGATTACCGCCTCTTGTCCTCATCTTCTCTTGCGTTGCGCCCTGTTCTCCGCTTTAATCATCCGTTTCTCGTCGTCCGAGTCATCTGCTAGATTACTTGTTTCATACTCTGCAACGATTCTCCAACCTAGCTCGGAGCTGTCCGCCAACTTAAACGTTTTCAGTCTGTGCTCTAAAAGTTGAATACCTTGGCTAATCGTCTCCGGGGCCTCTTCTTTCATATTTTTTCGTAATGAAGCCTCCGCCTCTCTCATCATTTGTCCAACCTTGGCATTTACTTTGAGTTGCTCTTCGGTGCCTTTCTTGTTAAATTTGTACTTTGCGGTCGTAATAAGCTCATTTTTTGCGACTTGCACGTCACTAAGAGCCCTCTGGGTCTCCGAAATCTGGCTCTGAAAACTGTCTAGCTTGCTGGACACCAAATCGCTCAACTTATCTAGAAGACATGACTAAGCTTCTTTCACTGTGTCATGAACCAAAGCGTTAATTTCCATGTGCTCCATCCCGACCGTATGCTGTGAGCTCTGAGGCTAGAATGATCACTCTATACACGTGTTCACTACTCCATAGTAATTGGCACGAATATCTCGTGCACCCGACAAACAACTCATGAATATTCATGAGCACCTGCACACGTGTCTGGTCGTACCTGAACAGAATAATGTTCCCTGCTATACTACGAAATGCAGGAAAATTATAATCCCCTGGGTGATGATATTGTGACGTCATAAGAGCCGACCCTTAAAGATGAAAGGCTTCCGGTTTAATAAGGTTATCATATACAACTACTTAATGTTCCATTCACGTCTCATCATATAACATTCTAAAATTCTGATTAAACAACTCGTTCAGCTTGTTGGAATTTGAACAAATTGGTCCTGTAATACATTTTGGATGTTAAGTAATAACGCGCTGAAAGCTTAATGTCATTATAAAACAAGTAATATTTAATGGTAGATACACTTTCCGGGTTCTTCGTGTGTTCATTACATATAAGTACATGTGGTTTCATTGAACTCAAAGTTTTATTGCTGAATTATAGTATCTATACTAGGAAGGATGTATTGCGCACTTGTGAACATACAGTATACACTGAATATAAAACTTAGTGTTGTTTAATCAATTCATGGCAATATGTTTCGTTTTTCAAAAACCAGGCAGCTAGATTGCTGGCTTAATTTATCTGGCGCTAAATTTCTAAACCACATGTAACAAATGTGTGTTGCAATCGTTTCACCTGGAATATATTTCATATATCTATTCATCGGCAGACTAGTGAAGACCGTGTATTATAGCGAAGCCGTTACTGTATACGTGTAAACCTTACATGTATGTGGTAGCTACAACTGGTGATGTTCCCCTCAAATGCTGTAAAGATTTTTATTTCGTGAATGAAAATTTAGTGAAGCGTAAACTTAAGGAGATCTTTGCAGATAATCGGATATAAAAGCGCGCAGCTAACCCTGAATCTGACGATCTCATTCATGGACGCTCTTAACATACATCGTAAATTGTATGTATAAATACGAATCACGAAACTGGGGCAATGTATTGTGGGTTGACCTGGTTTGTGAAACGTGATACACCAATTTAAAAGATCGAGAATAAGTGCCTATCAATTTAAGAACATTAATGTTTTTGTATTTCAATGAAAATAGAAATACACGAAGCGATTTAAAGGTACATTTATAGCTCGAACATTCAAAGACAGTTCTCTGATTTAATAGATAGTTTACCGACAACCACGTCAGAAATAAATGTCCGATACATTCACTATTATTTGAATTCATTTGTTTGTTTTCTACGAGGTTAACGACTTTAAAACCAAATGTATGTCTTTAAAACGCCTTGTGTGTTTGTAACAGAGTCAGTGACAGTCGTTTCTACAGCGCAATCTCACTGAAATATAGAGCTGGCCATATTTTGTAGCTTGCAGAAAGTAAATGGGTCAAATGTGAATGGTTAAGGGTCAAGGGTACCATAATAATTGGCGACTTATTTGTACATTTTTTTATGATGAAGTAAATTCATCATATAGTCTATACAATTGTAATTCAATTTCTGATCCACTGATTTGAACCACCTGGACGACATCACAGTTCGGGCGCAGGAAATAGAAGCATCTAAAGCATAAATCCCTACCAACTAGGATTAACCGAAGCTACAAGTATTGCTTGCGTACTGAAATTCTACTTCAAAAGAGTACTGACCAACTTTAACAATCTGAAGATAATTATCAAATGATGAGTAAAAACGGTGAGCTTTTTGAAAGGCAGAATTTAGTCAGTGTTGGTAAAATGACGGTAGAGAGCTAACTTGAATGAATCTGTCGTGAGGCTGAAGACACTATATTGTGAGGGAGCTTATAGCACTCGGGTATGAACCCTCTCCGCAATAAAGACTTTTATTTTGCAGAGTTTAATAATCTTGGATGTCCATTGAAGACAACGACACTATTCATCAGGTTCTATCGCTTGTTCTCGTGAAAACATCGCACTGTCTTGTTAAACCGAAGGACAAATATACAACTGTATACCTTTCGAAAGATTTGACACCTATATATATATATTCTAAGATCAGTTGCAACATTTTCGTTATCTCGTTTTATTTCCTTGTTTACTCTTTAAATAGAAACCTTGATCCTTTGTTGATAAAGCGGGGTATATCTTGAAAGATATACAAAACAAAAAACTTGTCTCGTCCTGTTTAATGTGCAATATCGCTTTGCTTATTGCGATTAGAGTCGACAGATATGTTTAACATTTTACGTTTTATTTAAAATTATAGGCCGTGGATCCATCAGCACAATTTAATTTGGTCGATATTGGTCGCTTGCATACAGAAATGCGTGTGGATGCTAAACATCAGTGGCAACGACTGTTTGAAGTAATTGTGATAATAATGTCTATCAATAGTGACGCCTTGTCATGAGGCATTTTATCTATCAGAAATTTGGCAATATTAAAAGGGAATCATTAAAAATTTGTTATGGAAATTCGCTTTAAATAAGCAAAATGGAAATAAAACTATTGGCATTATATCGATATATTGTATCGATAAGGTATATTAAGTATATATCTAGCGTGCGAAGCTATCCAACACATGTTAAATGTAAAAATGGTCATGCAAAATAAAACACAAACATATAATATTTTAAAAAAACAACAATACAAACAAAGAAACAAAACAAAAACCCTTATTCATATCTAACTTCTACTCAATAAGTCCATCATAAGTCAATAAGACGAACAGTGACAATGTGTTTCATATCACAATATGTATATAAATAAATGTGCGATATTTTACACTAGAGCATACTTAGTACTTTGTTTTAGGAAGCGGCTTACTCATAATATATCACGTCTTTAACAAAATCAAATACGCAAGTTTGCATCACAAAAACATGCTTAACGCATCGTTTATATTCTAAGAGCCGTTTTGGAATGAAGCCATCGTCAGAAAACCGTCAATTTGACTTCTGATGATTCCTAACGGCTTCCGACCGGATGTGAGATTTTCATGCGTCACGCAGGCTTCCTGGTGTCGTGTTACAAGCGTCGAGATGACAGCGAGTACTTAATTGTGTAATCGCAGCACCTAGCCCTCTTCAGACTTCCGGAAGACAATGAAGCGTTGTTGAGATATAGATGACAATCAAAGCGTTGTTGAGATAAAGACGACAATTGAGCGTTGTTGAGAATTCTGTTGACTGACTTGCTGTCAGGGAGCTCTTGACAAGGACAATAAGTGGACACACTGTAAGAGGAGCGCCGATAAGATAGTCCCCCACTTCAATGTATCACAAGAGGCGAGAGCCGTGTTTGTTTGGTTGTATTGATTTTACTGTCTTCGTTTAATTTTTTTTCAAACGATTCTCAGTTTAATTAAAGATTCCAGTTTAATTGAAATTGGATCGTTGTGAAATATCAGATTTCCAAAAGATAAAAAAAGAAAACTTAATTTGCATCATCGCATCTTGTTAATTGGCTGAACAAAATTAATGAAAAGGACAGAAATACAAAAAGGAATTAAATTATCTGTTGTTAATTGATAAACGGATAACAATTGTGATTATTTCTGCGTTTGACCATCGCATGTTTGCTTTTCATTAAAAATAAGACGACAGACCTGAATGATTCAATCAGCCAGTCTTTCACAAAATCCCGATATTTTAGTCCAAAGGGTTTCGGCAACCTAACAGGTTTAATATTTATCATTTTGTAATCTTATGCAAGACACCATGGTCTTATTTTATATCGTGTTACTGAAATCTAAAATATCCGCAAAAAAGTGGTGACGTAAGACCTGTTCAATTAAACCAACAGTATATCTGAATCACATTGTAACAATGTATCAAGTCGGTAATTGTATAAAAGTGAATAACATTGTCAGTTTGAAAACAAATCAGATATATTCCTCGATCAATTTTTAATTGATATAATTATCATTTTTATTTCTATATTATGTATCTATTTATTTTTATTTTATTAAAGTTTTGTGCGATATGTTTTTGTTTATTGTTCCTATATTTGATTTTCTTTCTATTATTACTTCTCTGAAACTGTGTCTGAATCACGTGGAAACCATCTCTTGGTCTAGATCTCTTGAGACTGTGTCTAGGTAACGTATAACCACGTTTTTATCTCGTGGTACTGTGTCCAGGTCACGTGATACTACGTATTACAATGTTTTCGTCTCATGGTAGCATGTCCTGGTCTCGTGACACAGTGTCTTAGTCTTGCGATGCCATGCCGTTGTCTCGTGATATATACCATGTCTCAGTCTCGTGGTACCGTGTCTAGTTCTTGTGATACCGAGTCTAGTTCTTGTAATACCATGTCTAGTTCTTGTGATACCGAGTCTAGTTCTTGTGATACCGAGTCTAGTTCTTGTAATACCATGTCTAGTTCTTGTGATAACGAGTCTAGTTCTTGTGAAACCAAGTTTAGTTATAATGATACCGAGTCTAGTTCCTGTGATACCGAGTGTAGTAATTATGATATAGAGTCTAGTTCCTGTGGTACCGTGTCTAGTTCTTGTGATACCGTGTCTAGTTTCTGTGGTACTTGTCTAGTTCTTGTGAAACCGACTCTAGTTCCTGTGATACCGAGTCTTGTTCTTGTAATACCATGTCTAGTTCTTGTGATAACGAGTCTAGTTCTTGTGAAACCAAGTCTAGTTATAATGATACCGAGTCTAGTTCCTGTGATACCGAGTGTAGTTATTATGATATAGAGTTTAGTTCCTGTGGTACCGTGTCTAGTTCTTGTGATACCGTGTCTAGTTTCTGTGGTACTTGTCTAGTTCTTGTGATACCGAGTCTAGTTCCTGTGGTACCGTGTCTAGTTTTTGTGATACCGTGTCTAGTTTCTGTGGTACCGTGTCTAGTTCTTGTGATACCGAGTCTAGTTCTTGTGAAACCGTGTCTAGTTCTTGTGATACCGTGTCTAGTTCTTGTGATACCGAGTGTAGTTCTTGGGATACCGAGTCTAGTTCTTGTGATACCGAGTGTAGTTATTATGATACCGAGTCTAGTTCTTGTGGAACCTAATCTAGTTCTTGTGATACCGAGTTTAGTTCTTGTGATACCGACTTTAGTTCTTTTGATACCGTGTCTTGTTCTTGTGATACTAAGTCAAGTTCTTGGGATACCGAGTCTAGTTATTGTGATACCGAGTCTAGTTCTTGTGATACCGAGTCTATTTTTTGTGATACCATGTCTAGTTCTTGTGATACCGAGTCTAGTTTTTGTGAAACCGAGTCTAGCTCTTGTGATACCGAGTCTAGTTCTTGTGATATCGTGTCTTGTTCTTGTGATACCTATTCTAGTTCTTGTGATACCGAGTGTAGTTATTATGATACCGAGTCTAGTTCCTGTGGTACCGAGTCTAGTTCTTGTGATACCGAGTCTAGTTCTTGTGATACCGAGTCTAGTTAATATGATACCGAGTCTAGTTCCTGTGGTACCGTTTTAATTCTTGTAATACCGATTCTAGTTTTTGTGATACCGAGTCTAGTTTTTGTGATACCGAGTCTAGTTCTTGTGATACCGTGTCTAGTTCTTGTGATACCGAGTCTAGTTCTTGTGATACCGAGTCTAGTTTTTGTGAAACCGAGTCTAGCTCTTGTGATACCGAGTCTAGTTCTTGTGATACCGTTTCTAGTTCCTGTGGTACCGTGTCTAGTTCTTGTGATACCGAGTCTAGTTAATATGATACCGAGTCTAGTTCCTGTGGTACCGTTTTAATTCTTGTAATACCGATTC
>JAULCA010017787.1:13292-35389 GCA_032360845.1 Crassadoma gigantea
ATACCGAGTCTAGTTCCTGTGGTACCGTTTTAATTCTTGTAATACCGATTCTAGTTTTTGTGATACCGAGTCTAGTTCATATGATACCGAGTCTAGTTCTTGTGATTCCGAGTGTAGTTATTATGATACCGAGTGTAGTTCCTGTGGTACTGTGTCTAGTTCTTGTGATACCGTGTCTAGTTCTTGTGATACCATGTCTAGTTCTTGTGATACCGATTCTAGTTCTTGTGATACCGAGTGTAGTTCTTGGGATACCGAGTCTAGTTCTTGTGATACCGAGTCTAGTTATTATGATACCGAGTCTAGTTCCTGTGGTACCGTGTCTAGTTCTTGTGATACCGTGTCTAGTTCTTGTGATACCGTGTCTAGTTCTTGTGAAACCGGGTCTAGTTCTTGTGAAACCGGGTCTAGTTCTTGTGATAACGAATCTACTTCTTGTGATACTGTGTCTAGTTATTATGGCCCCATACATCGGTCTTTTCATAATGACCATGATTAGTTCATGTGACTCTCTGTCTCGGTCTTCCGGTACTGATATTAAGTCACTTGGTACAAAACACCCTTTTCTAATTATATAACTACGTATATAGGACATGCGGTACCGTTTTGGGGTTAACTAACACCGTTTGCATGTCTCACGTTATCAGTAAAGGTTTTTTAAGGTTCCTCCTCCCTGGACAGTTATCTGTGTAACTGTTAATCATATGTATTTATAGTTTCCGGTTCCGGTCGATGTACGTATTGATCATCTGTAGTTGTGTTTAATTCCCGTTTGTTCCAGAAATACTACTCCTGAATCTCCTCAGTGAGTTTGCAGCTGTATTGTGTTCCGGCAAATAGTACTACACTGCTGTCATTGAAAAAGACATTTCCCATAGTGATGTTCTTACGTATGGAGGGAATATGTTCATAGAGTTTGTGAATGACGCCGATCTTTCTAACGCAATGGATAACAATCATCGTCGATTGATCCTGTATGATACGGGCTTTGCTCTCGAAAAACATGACGAATCTAAGAGAACCAACGAATCGTGTTTTCATCCAACAACGTCAATAGATTCATACTTTCTAAAATACTTTTGAAAGCAATTCATATCAAATGATATTTATGCAATACAACTAAAATGTGTCTTATTTAATCTCCACCGCAGGTTTATATAGAGGGCAGGTACAATACACCATTAACTAGTCTATGAAGTATTCCGATATCTGTTACAATGTCCATCTAAATTCCTTAATAATTAATATATACAAGTGAAACGGTATCATGTGCTCCTATTCACCATGAAAAGAAATATGCATCATCAAAATACGTCAGATAGATGTTTACACCTGTACAATATATTGCTATGTACAAAAATTATTTAAGTGAACTAAATCTCTCTTATGGCGGATCTGAATGGATAACAATAGAGCAAGGGGAAATAGGGTTACAATTACTGACTACATAAAGGGCATTCTGAACTTTTTTACATTTTTACATTAAAACTTTGTTTTTGTAATGATGATATGTGACGGGACATCCGAAAGTAAAATTTCATGTCAGTCCGTTAATAAGTGTAAGATATTAGGATATCGTATATGAAACCATCGCGAGTAAATATCTCTGCTGCTCTATGCTCAGCATTGTGTGAATATCAGCTGCAGACTGATGGTCAAACTCCTTGTATAAAATATCATACCGTACAAAAAAACTAACTTTTAAGCCAAGTCTTCTGTCACCATGCTGTGCTTGTAAAAGCATCAAAACGGATATGTATTTGGACTATACCTGCAAACGTCTCTGTAACGGCAGCCACTAATTCGTACATTTATGATTGTTGATTACGACAAATCACTCTCAAAACTATCTTATCTCTGGATCATTGAAATATAGGTATTGACACCTCATTGGACATTTTTGTTTGCCAGGTTACCGAGGTAATGCTAAAAATGGCCCAGAAAAATGTCTCTAATTGTTTTTTTGGCAACATTTGTATGCATTAGATCGCCCAAAATCTTGAAAATGTGTCAGTATGCCTGAACTGTTTGTATGATAGAAGCGGGATAACTCTGACTTGTGTCCTAGCAGTTTAAATCACGTCTTTTTAATTGGTGATGTTTTTAGTTTAATAATAAAATCTTGTTTGTAACAAGCATTTTCTTGGTTTTTTTGTTATGTTTTCATCCTACAACGTAAAGAATGACGTCGTTGTTTAAAACGTCGCTTTTGATTGGCTTATACAGCGGTGTAATAATTTCTAAGGGTCAATCAATAAAAATGGATTTCATTATAAGGATGACCTTGAATATATTTTTAATTTAATTGAATTATAATACAAAAAACGGAGTGTACTCTAACTAAACCGCGAATTATGCCATTGTAATTATATAATGCAATGATTATGGTTGTATTTTATGTGAAGTTGCATGCACTTAAACAAATTCTCTGTATGAGGGTCTGAGACAATCTATCTAATTTCAAAGAGAAGTATATATACATGTTAATCCTTTTGGACATTCAAATCCATATCCTATGGTGTTGGGAAAAGTACGTTCTGCGCACCTTATGACATTGGAAATTCATAGAAAAGGTGATAGGCATTCTGGCATGGATTTCCACAACCGCAGCCTAAGCATTCAGAAATTCTATCCAAACACAGGTCAAAGCGTCGATGCCAACATTTAGTTATAAACTTTGCCGAATAATCAGTTTTCTTACACCAAATTTGAAATAGATACGAAGATGTGATTGGAAACTAGACACCAAGGCTGGTTAGAAGTGATCTATAGGGACGAAGGTACTTCGTTGTGTTCTCTGAATTATTCTACATGTTGAGTGCTTAGTGTTGGAAGGAAGACAGTGCCTTTGACCTATAACATTTTGAATCATTATAATAATAATAGTCACTATTCCAGGTTTTGAAGCGATTGTTATCCCGAATGAATGAAAGTAAAAAAAAAACACGTCATAGTAATATAGTCGGTACTTATCTGGTTATGTTTTCAGCATACATCAGATGGAATTTTTCTTATTTGGAAAAAAAGACTGTTTTAATTCGGTTTTTAAATATTTTAATTCTATACAAATTAAACGCCGGATATTTCTAATAAGTGTGCTGCTTCGCACTATGATTTTGTTTCATTTTTTTTCATTTTGGGTCATTTAGGGGAGAAACGTTTTCAAACAGGAGTCTGAACATCAAACTGAAAACGAACAAAAAGTCAAAATAAAACAAAAACATCAATAGCAAACAAAACGGCTGTAAAAATTGACGTCATATCTTTCTATACAGATAGATTGAATGTAAATAATCATAAATTAATTGCATAGAATCCGTATGAAACAAACTTTTATTCCTGTTACACTACATGTACATATATATTCAAAATACATTTTCTCGTGTTTGTTGTAAATCGACGCATACGATCATAGAATGTTTGGCAGTAAACGGTCAGTCACAATCATAGCGATAAGCTAGATTGATAGTCATTTCGTTAATTGTAAGCGGATGTTCTGAGTATCGACTTTTTTTATTTCATATTGTACAAATGTATTGCATGTATTTGATTAATTTGACAATAAAAAGGGGTTCGGAAACAAGTTTTAAAAACGTATTCAAATCTGCTTCCTTAATAGAAAATGCCTAGACAATAAGGAAGTTTGGTTTAACAATATACATTTAGATGGTAGCAACAACATGTTTCAGTATTTCTGAGTAGATCATGGAGAAAGTTTAGATAAAGGAGAGATTAAGAGGAAAAGAAAAGGCTGATGTTCTTGCATGGTTGCTAAGAACAACCTCCTTTTCTTGTAGCGTGTGAATCTAAATTAGCTTGGATTGAAAATAACTTATGCCATGTAATTTCTTGAGTTTTATATTTCGCAAATTCGTTTCGAATAATCCAATTTGCTTTCAAAAGTGTAAGGCATTGAAATATTTGTTTACAATTTAAGCGCCTCTTTACTGTAGAATTATTGTCGACTCTCTAATTTCCGGTAGTTCTAACATAATGCCTATGACTATCAGTAAAATCTTAAAGTTTTCTATCAACTTCTAAATCAAAATCTTAATTGATATCATTTGTATTTGAAATAAAGAAATAACTTCGGTTTTAATTGGATTAATATTGACAAAACAGGTTTTGTCCATCTATTCTTACTACATTTAATACGACGTCCGACGGAAGAGTAAGTATACATTAATAAATAAATAATAAATACCAAATTATTCCTTTATGACATTGCATTTAGTCATCGTTCTCTTTCAACGCAAATGAAAAAAATGGTATTACGAGGGCATATAGTGAAATGTCAACTGACGATATACGGGACTGACACTTTAAAAACAAAATAACAATTAAACAAAACTCCACACTAATGCAACATCCAGCAAATGTTAAGAATTGCTCGTTTTGTTGAGGATACAGGAAATTGGTTATTAGTCTCGGAGAGACATGTAATAGCATTGTGTTAAACGAGTATTCCCTTCAGTTATAGTACTGCGGTTTCTCTCTCCATTAGGTAATTTAGAACTTTTAATTCAAATTTTTACTCCGTAATGCAATCCTTAATTACCACTCGACCAAGTCATTCGTTCAGCCATTTGTTTCATGTATTTATTTAGGTTATAAGTGACGCAATTATCTTAGTGTAACGGGCCGGCGGTCATCCATCAAGCTGCTGGCCACGCTTGACGTTGCTGCACAAGTAAGCGCGTCCGACGGTTAAACCTGATAACTGGAATTCTTTTCCTCCCGTACATTGGCTTTCTCTTCTGAGGCTTTGAGAATCTCTTGGACCCTCCGTGTACCGATTGACCTTCCCTGACCGCAAGGTACGTGCGGTCAACCACCTAGCAACTGACTACGATCGACGCTGCTGAACTTCTCCATCCAAATTTGCAAAGTATACATATACGGCAGAAGGGGAATAACTCGTACATTGTATTTGTGACTTCTAGACAGAAACCGACCTCATTTTATAAGATACAAACTTAAACTTTGGAAGCTGTTAAAATGTAAAAATAGCGAAAGCTTTTTGTACGATTACTATCTTTCAATCTTCTAACTATTCAATTTTTATCAAAAATAATGTCTCATAATGACAAAAATGTTAATCGTGTCATAATTTAGTTACAAATATACACATAATTATCTTTCAATATGATGTTGGACTGTTTTATCAAGTTGATACCAGGGCAGTATCAGCTTCATAACATTCAAACAACACATCTTTACTTTTTAGATTTTCATAAAAATAATATCTCTTTTCTAAAATATATAATTAATGCAATATCTGGCCTTTTAAGTAACTTTCTTCCTGTTTTATAATGCAGAGATCAAAAGTAATGAAAATATAATTACTTTTTTTTCGAGTAATGTGGGTTCATTCCCCGCTTTATTCACCTAACTTATCTGGGATATAAGTACATGCATTTATTCTGAATTAAAATAATTTTCAAGCAGTATCTCAAACGTATTTATAAATGAGTGATCTATTATACGTTAAAACATATTGATATAGTATTGTCTGCGGTTGAAGTTTTCTCTGCGGCACCCTCTCACTGAGTGTATGTTCTAATAGAACCTTTTCGGTTTTACTCGAATCCAAATGTGAACAGAATATCTGTATATTATGATACTTTTAATTCTTACTCGCGATGTATTGTGTAAATCCAAGAACACGTTATGTGTGCACTTGGACTCATAACTGACACTGTGTTGTCGGCCGACAGCCATCCTCGATATCCAGGGATTACGTTGAATTTTGCTCTGGATATCGAGGATGGTCGACAGCGTAGTGCTGTACATGTTTATTTCTTACTGAATGGCCCGGATGTTGCTTTATTTCGGTCATAGCTTTCCCAAAAGTTCGTTAGGAGCTACATATCTTCAGTAGTATCGACTCGATTTTCAGGTTGTCATTTGACTAAATAGCCCCTTTAAGCACGCGACAATAACACTTTTAGTAACACGTTAAACAATATGAAAAAAAGAAAGTAAAACGAAATGAATTATGCTTTAAATAATAAAAAAAAATACTTCACATACAATGTTTCCCACTCAGGTGAAATATAAAATATATATTAAAAATACGGAAATGACACTTACAGATACACGTTAACCGTACGAAAGAGAGTAAGTGAAATGGTTTGAATTGTGTTATGAATCAAGAAAATTGTTTTACATACAATATAATGATCATTTGTAAATATATACCAGTTAAGATTTATGTATTTATAGTCTGGCTGTAATATTGGGCACGATATATCCTGATTGATCAGGAATGCTTTTGTTTTGACATATTTACTATACATCCTCGATATTCAGGGGTTATGCTCACGTTCGCTCTCTACACTCCTGGAATATGTCAGGTTCGGTGTGCGCAACCTTTTTGATGAGACAGGAAGACTAGTTTGATACTTTGATGTACATTAAAAGAATCTAGTGGTCACGTAACGGTAAAATGGACAAGCTTTGAAGTTGGGCGTCTCTCCTTTGCAATCTTCAAAGGATATATATCAGTCTAGCGATTGGTCAGTTGTTTTAACTGAGACCAAATATGTGTGCCTTTAATTTTGCTGTGATATATTCCTGGGGTATAGAGAGCTAAAGTAAACTTAACCCCTGGATATCGAGGAAGATATACTGTGATAAATAAAGATTTTTTTATGTTATAATATCCATAATACAAGCTAAGATTTAATTTGTATAATATATTATAAAATTAAAATTCTTGTCAAATCCGGACGTTTATCTGGTATTTTAGTTGTACTAGTATGTACCAGGTCACATTACACTTGTACCTAGGCGGAGCAGACATTTTTAGATAACACTTACACCTGGGCACATATTTACCGACAGGTTAGTACGTCAACTGTATAATCAACATAATGATTTAATTAGTTTCTTCATTTTAACGTGTAAATATGGTATATTTATGCATTATTGTCGCAGGCTATGGTCTAGATAAAACAGCTGACTTGTATTGATAGACATTTGAAAAACGAAAGTAGAAGTTGTTAAATGTACCTTAATACCAAGTATAATCCAGATTGACATGTATCCAACAGGACACATGCCGGTTTTCTAAAAGCAGCGAACAATAAGGAACAACCCTTTCCTTGTGTTATACCTATTCACAGTTATTGTTCCATATTTTCACATATTTTACCTGTGTTCAGTTGTTTGTCGAGTGGGAGTGACCCCGTCCGCCATTTTGACGTGAAGATAATCCCGTTTTGTTTCACGACGTGATACACGAACAAGTGCAGTTACAGATTTTCTCACTACATTTATTCAGACCGTTTCTATAATATCACCTTAGCCAACGTCTACATGATGAAATGTGTACAATAATAAGCATGTTGCAAGCTAAACATGTCACGATAACTTCGGCATGTTTCAATATTGAGTCCGTGTTTTGTTTGTTAATTATTGTCCGGTAATCTAGTTTAATAGTTACTGTTTATCGTTGATTTGTTGTGATAAGTGTTAATATTTTTGTCTTGGAAAATGGAGCGAATTGCCCTCAACATTCGACAAATTTCTTCTTTGCATTGTCATTTGTATGGTATAGTTACTATATAGTCGTTGATGGGACTCTAAATATGATGCATCAAATTTTAATATTACGATGCTAGCTGCTACGTAACCCTCTCACTAAATAGATCCCCTGAAATTAAATTAACATTTTCAAATTCATCATCATATTAATTATTATTATGTTGACTGAACCTGTATTAAGGGTCCATTGGGTAAATACTAGATCACTTAATATACTTCCTGGTGGTGGTCCCTGAATTATTGTACGAAACTGGAAACCTTCAGCATACAGATGTAGTGATATTCATTTGGTATTATTAGCAAAAGCTATACACTACATATAGTACGATATCGGTTTAGAACAATGCAGTCTTTATTTGATATAAAGTTTGCATTTCAACATAGCATCTGGTAAGTCCTTCTCTGTACCTATGTATTTGTAGGTAAGTAAGCCTTGGCACGTAAAATGGCAGAAGGTGGCCCCAGTCCAGAATCTCTCCCTGAGGACAGTACACTGCCTGGTCTTTTAGACTCACACCTCCTGGATTGTCCAATCTGTTTGGAGCAGCTACGCCATCCGAAGTGTCTTCCGTGCATCCATTCGATTTGCGAGGATTGTTTGAGTAGCTACATCGTTAAGGAAGTGTCAGGGACGAGTGACACGGCGTCTTCCTTTACTTGTCCGGTATGTAGGACGTTAACTCACCCCCCAGACAAATCTGAGGACAAAGAAAACTGGGCCAAGCAGTTCCCGACCGACAGTCATACCACAGAGATGATACATATAGCGACCCAGACAACAGAGCCATATAACTGTAAACCCTGCAAGAAGAAGGGAAACAGGACAACCGCACAATACTGGTGTAAAGCGACACAGTCTTTATTCTGCGAGTCCTGTAAGGTCAACTTCCATGATCTATTCCACACCGAATGTGATACTGTTGACATCAGTAAATCAAGAAGATTTGTCCTTGGAAATCAGGAAACATCTAACAAAAGATGCGATAAGCACCACAAGAAGAATCATTACTACTGCGAGGATCACAAATCGCTCGGCTGCAGTAAGTGTATGATTGCTGATCACAGGAGCTGTGCACACGTGTATTCATTGGAGGATTTCTGCAAGCAACTTGAAAGCACCTGTCGTCTGGATCAAATCAGAAATGCTCTCCAGAAGGGGGTGGCTTCTATGGAATCACTAATACAGGATTTTTATCTACAGCTTCAAAGTATTTCAGACGACAAAGATATGGCTTTTTAAGGCATCGACGACCTTCGGGAACAGATGAATAAATGCATTGCCGAGGTGAAGAGAAAAATCACAGACGAGTTAATCTCTACGTACAAAAAGGAGCAAGAGCAGCTGAGGGAATCAAGTCAGAATTGTGAACGGCTGAAGGTAGCTATGCAGAATACTCTGGAGTTGTCTGCTGCCGCACAACAACAGAAAAATATCACGAACATGGTATTGCTGTACCAGAGAGGTCAAGCTGAGGTCACATCCTGTAGAAACCTGTTGGATGAGCTGATGAGCAAATTTTCCACCACAAAGATTGAACATGAATTCCATCCCGACGACGTCTCAAACATAAGTGCAGTTTTGAGCCTTGGCAAAGTTGTTGTCGAGAAGAAGGAACGAAATGTCTCAGACGGCTTGGATGTTTTCTACAAACAATTGTCCGCACGTAAAATGAAAGAAGTTAGAAAGATATACGTTAAATGTCCATCTGATACGACGAATTGTTGTATATATGGAGCTGTTTTTCTTCCTGATGGCCGCATCATTGTTTCTGATTTTAACAACCAGAAACTGAAGTTAATCACCAGCGACGGAATTGTCGTAAACGAGTTGAAAGTAAACGGAAGACTTTGGGATCTTTGTTTGGTGGATAGCACTACTGTTGCGGCCGCTGTAGATTCTCCCGGTGGTATCTGTGTGGTGACAGTCGCACCCTCCAGTCTTACTCTATCAACTGAAATTAACATAGGGGGCTCATGTTACGGTATAGCGTTTAGAAATGGTGAATTCGCCGTGAGTACAGGATACGAAGTGTGCATTGTGAGTCAGGACGGTGCGACACAGAAGATACACGAATATGATGATGTAGTATTTGGAATGTGTTACGATTCCAAGCATGGACATCTGTTCACTACACATTACGCCGTCACTAGAGGCAAGATTGCAGTCAGCAGATTGTCTGATGACAACAAGAATACTGACGTCTTGGAAGTCGGTGTCGTTGAGGCTGCGTCAGGTGTCGATGTGGACGAGGTGGGTAACGTCTATGTATGTGGTAGCTCATCTAACAACGTGGTACTGATGTCCGGGGACGGGACAAACATCCGGGAACTGTTAACGGTAGCGGACGGTATCATGAAACCACGGGCAATCTCCGTATGTGGCGACAAAATCGTGATGACCATTGAATCACCAGAGCAATGGGACTATATCACATTGTTCCAACTTGTTTAACATTGAGATAAAGTTAAAAACAAATAGATATTTGTATTTCCGTCTTTCTGATTGACGGTCCTTCATTCTTTTTATTTCACCATCGTTCAAGATTTCCTTGCATTAATCCACTGTAATAGACTTTACCTTATTGAACACATGCAAATTCTGCATAAATTACTACATTATAACTGAACTGTTTGGCGTTCTATTAACCGCACTGGGCATTAAGTGCTAGGTTTTGGTGGTTGTGGACTTCGCGACCCAGTGGTGGAAGGCTTATGGTGGTGGATGTTGGAAGCCTTAGCTACTCGGCAACCGCAGTTCCGTGAACTGAATACTTTAGCTAATGAACAACATATGGGACAACATTTTGATCGAATTCTCTAGTAATTGCTTGTTCATTTCTTTGATATATAACACAAACAGCTTGCAAATGTCCAGATTATTGCTGTCATGAATCCTGTAAAACGTTTTGTGATAAAAATATCGTTTAATACATAGTGAGCATATATGTATCTTGTGAACCTTTTCTTTAGTCATCGTTCTCTTCTCTCATCAATTAACACATGCCATTCTGTAGGCACATAATGTTTAAATTTGTACACTTTCTATTTATGTAGCCAAGAAATACTGTCACATGAGGAAACGTCCCAATTGGCGATAACCTTTATCTGACTGACACGATACGAAATATTTAAACAAAACTTTAGACAAAAGCAATAGTGGTAGAGGAGGGAGTTTTTGGGGGAGGGGTTAACTGGTATTTACCCTCACTTGTACTATCTCTCTTTCTATTAAGTAATTTTACTTAGTGATGCAATCCTTAAGTAACACTACCAAGGCATCCGGCCTGCCGTTTGTATTATGTATCGTTTCAGGTTACAAGTGACGCAATCATCCATAAAAATCACTGACCATGCTCAATGTTGCTAATCTAGTGAGCACGCCCAAGTGTTACACTGCATCCCTAGAAAAAAATTAGGTTGCCAGTACGACATTATTTTACCCCTATATACACTGGCGATTTCACCTACACTCTCCTTCGAGAGGTTTCGCCAATATACTTGGCTTGGGGAATCTCTTGAGTCCCACACGTGTGCCCCTTCCCTAACCACTAGTCACTGGTCTTCATATACTGTACGAGCGGTCACCCATCCAGTCAGTGACAATGCTCGACGTTGCTTATCTTCTCCCTCATAACGGTTTGCATGTATGACAAAAGGGGAATAACTCATACTTTACTCTTATATCAACAAATTCATGCACAATACATGTAACGTGTACCGGACCTCTCTGAATTACTTCAATATCGGCAAGATTCATACCTTGGATTCTGCCATATAAAAAAGGAAACGATTTTCGTATGATCATCAATAAATCACAGATTTTATTTGTATTTATTATTATACAGAAATTAGTTATCTTTCAAAATGATGTCGAAATATTTCTTCAAGTTGACGCAAGACAGAACCAGTTTCAGAATATTCATTCAATACAATCTTTACATTATTTCAAGAAGAATCTTTTCCAACATTTATTAGTTATGAAATATCTTGCCTTTTAAGAAATTTTCTGTATATGCAATTGTTGTCAGAGCTATCACCATTAATGTTTCTCAATCTGATCAGAATCGAGATTTGTATCGAACATTTACCGTTACAAATGCAAACCAATAAAAACGTTTGAATAATTAAATGTAATATTCTATTCATAAAATATAATGTAGAGACAACCACACGATTATTTGCTGTCAAATATATATGATATAATCGATTTATGTTAATATCAAACGATTCATTTTTTATATCTAGCATACGGAAATAACACTTTATGATACAGATTAACCGCACGAAAAAAGTAAGTGAAATGGTTTGAACTGTGCCTCAAATCAAGAATTCTACTTCACATACAATAGTGTGACAAATTTAAGAAACTATATCAGGGGAGTTGACCCAGGCTTTAATCCAAATGAATTTATATATTTATATAGTTTATGATATATCATGATTTCTTGCGTCCTCTGTCAAAATATCATTCCTTGGGTCGATAAATCCAGATTTTGACCTTCGCCAAAGGTTATCCATAATGCCAAAACCTGATAACAATAAAACTTGAATTCTTGCCAAATCCGGACATATACCCGGAAATCAGTCGTACTATCAGTGTACCAGGTCACATTATCAAGGCGGAGCAGCCATGTTTAGAGACGAGTACACCTGGTCGAAGGTTATCTGACTGACAATTACAACTGTAGTACTGACAGGTGAGTACGTCCATGTGTGCTTTTTAAGCTTTATAATCAACATAATGAGATACTTTAACGTTTGGATGGTATAGCTATGTATTATTGTCGCAGGCTATGTACCAGATATAACAGCTGTACTTGTAATGACAGACATATGAAAAACGAAAGTAGAAGTTGTCTAATGTTTTTACACCAATTATAAACGTATAGCTATTCACACGAATACATCATACTTATCCAGGTAATGTCACATTGTCCCATATTTTCACCTCTGTTTACTTCTTGATCGAGAGGGAATGACCCCGTCTATTCCCCGTTTAGTTCTTTTGGACGTTTAGCGCGGGGTATAAGGCCCGAAAGTTCACTACATATATTCAGACCTTTTCTATAATTTCCCTTTATATCACGCCTTCATAATAAAATGTTGAGATATTTTGATAAGTGTTTAAATTGTTGTCTTGAAAAGGGAGTGGATTGCCCTGAACACTTAATAAATTTCCATTATTTGTACTGTCAGTATTGCTTCTTTGCTTATATCACTATATAGTCTATTTAAAAGCTGTACCGTTGATAGGACTTGAAATACTCTGCACCACGAGACAGGTCAGGCAGCTTTTAGCTGACATAGAGCTGATTAAAAGCTGTGGGTGCTGTTTAATGCTAAGTGAGGATCTAATAATATTTGCAGCATAGATATATTACAATAAAGAGAGTGTAATCTGTGTATTCACAGATTTGGTCGATTATTTTTACCGAGTAGGCGATATTTAATACAGGTTTTAAGAAACAAATAACAACCTGCGGGGGTCATATTTTAGGTTAAGAATTATGTTATTTTGCATATTTTGGTGTTTTTTGATGTGGTAACCATGGTTTCCACAAGTCCCAAATCTTGGGAAACAATCATTATCAAATAAATGTTTTGAAACTTTAGTTATAAATATGAATATACATATGTAGGTGTGTTGTGCAGGATGAAGCCACTATTCAGGTTTCTCTGAGACAAACCCTTTATCTTAGGATCAGGCCATTTCTGCTTTACTCTGCTACCTATGCAATCGTATTGATACTAAACTGTGAAATACAATTGAAGAGTTTGTTAAAATTTCAAAGTACCACTTTGTTTGTCTATCAGCACGCGACAACACGCTGTTCCGACTGTTGAACAAGTTTTATTGGACGGTCGATAAGGCAGGAATATTAAAAAATTTAGAAATAATTTGTAAGTTAAAAAAGAATGAAACAATACAGAGAAAACGTAAATATAAGTATTGAACTGCATTGTATGGTATTTGCGATCAATTTGAATGGCAAAGCTTTGCAAAAAACTATATCATAATTTGGGCATCCAAAGCTATGCCATTTTAAAAAAGATCACGAATACCATACACAACAGTCCAATGCTTAAATATTTACACGAATACGAGAACTTATCAATCATTACTCATTATGTGATTTTGTTAAAAGCAATAAGAAACTTCATGTATGAAGTGTGAATAAATAAAAATAGCCCTTAAGTATAGATAGGTAAACACTTTGTGGGGGAGAGCGGACACCGATGACTGATACTTAACGATGGAATGAAAGCTGTGAGACATTTTGTTGTATCCGAGAAAGAGAGTTTTCTTAGCTTCGACGAAAACAGTTTCTCCGTATGTAGAACGCCCCATTTTCAAAAGTTAAACACTTCCCAAACGACTACTGTTTACAAATTTACAGATAAATGGTTGATCAATGCAATTAGGAAATCTTTGTTAAACTTTTTACTGCATTAATCCGAGATTTCAATACTTCCGCTGTTGTTCTATGGAATAAATAAGGAGTCGGATATATATTTTAGCATCAATATTAATATGTTAGTAATTTCCTCTACGCTTCATTAGTATTAAACAGAATGTGTTGGGTATATATTTCGCGACCCCCTCCCCCAGATCATGAATTATACCGAACGAAAAAAGAAGTACCTGTATTTCACTCTCGATTTCAATATATCTAAGATTTTCTGGGTCGAAAATAAACACAGGCTATAATTGACATAACTATTTTCTGCAAATGTTTTCCAAAGTGTCCATGTTCATGAAATTAATCCAGTGTCTAACTTGGATAAACCTCATATAACTAACTTAAATATGTTAAAACTCATTATAACGGGGTATAATTGTATTGTAGTAAAATCCCAACGGTCAAAATAACAATTGCCGGAGTCGGATAACTATTATTCATAGCTCAGAAAGCTTACATTTGAACCCTTTGAGAGGCTGCTTAAAAGAAATTCTCAAAATACGTAACCATAGCAAAAAATAAGAAAACAACTTCAGAATTTTTCCAGAATGTGTAGACATGGTTTTAGGCTGATAGCTACCTTGAAGTTCTATAAAGTTTCCTCAAATAAGTGACCTTGAACTTCCCTCAGTGTCTTAGGGTTACAATATGCTTTATTTTTATTGCATGAAACTATGTTATGATATGTTAAAAAAAATTACAAATGTTTATCTTTGGTAAATGAGGTATGTTTAAAGACAGGGCATAACAATTTTTTTTTCTAGGTGTGTTGAAAGGTTAAGTCAATTTTTAATTTCTTAGATATTCGATCAAATAATTGTTGCTCACAAGACTAATATAACGTCTTGTTGGCTTTCTTTAAGGCCCAGGAAGCAAATTTATTAGGAGTTAACGACTTTTTCTTTTTTCGTTTTTGTCTTTTACAACGAACGCGATTGTCACGCTTGTTTTTAGCACTATGTTGATGATATCAACAAAAATGATGATGCTCTTCACATTTGAATAGAAAAAAACATTGTTCAAAGAAATCTGATAACATTCAAGATTTTTTCTAAGTAGCTTTTTAGATTTTGCTATTACGATGTCAGCTGCTACGAAAACCTCTCAATAAATAGATCCCCTAAGTTAAAATTAACGTGTTCAAATTCATCATCGCAATTATTGCCGTGTTGACTGAACCTTATCAAGGGACCATTGTCTATACCAGATCACTTAATAGACTTCCTGGTTGTGGTCCCTGAATTCAGCTTTAGTTTTGGTTTGGATCTGGAATTCGGCAGGGCGAAAACCTTCACTTTATTTAAACTTTCAGCATACAAATGTAGTTATATTCATTGAGTGTTATTGCCAAAAGGTATACACTACATTTAGTACGATATCGGTTTAGAGCCATGCTGTCTTTATTTAATATTAAGCTCGAATTCAATATATCATCTTGTAAGTCCTTCTCTGTACCTATGTATTTGTAGGTTAGTGAGCCTTGACACGTAAAATGGCAGAAAGTGGCCCAAGTCAAGAATCTCCCCCTGTGGATAGAACACTGCCTGGTCTTTTAGACTTACATTTCCTTGATTGTCCAATCTGTTTGGAGCAGCTATGCCAGCCGAAGTGTCTTCCGTGCCTCCATTCTCTTTGTGAGGAATGTTTGAGAAGCTATATCGTTAAGGAGGTGTCGGGGAAGAGTGACACGGCGTCTTCCTTTACTTGTCCGGTATGTAGGACGTTAACTCACCCCGTCAACAAATCTGAGGACAAAGAAAACTGGGCCAAGCAGTTCCCGACCGACAGTCATGCCGTAGAAATGATACAAATGGCGACCCAGACAACAGAGCCATATCAATGTAAACCCTGCCAGAAGAAAGGGAACATAACGCCGGCACAGTTCTGGTGTGGAACGAACAAATCGTTTTTCTGCAAATCGTGTAAAGTCGATTTTCATGACATGATTCACACCGAATGTTATCTTGTTGACATCAGTAAATCAAGTAGATTCGACCTGAGAAATCAGGACACATCTAACAGAAGATGTGATAAGCATCAGAAGAAGAAACATTACTACTGTGAGGATCACAAATCGCTCGGCTGCAGTAAGTGTATGATTGCCGATCACAGGAGCTGTAAACAGGTTTCATTGATCGAGGATTTCTGCGAGAAAGTGGAAAGCACCAGTCGTTTTGGTGAAATCAGAAATGCTTTACAACAAGGGGTTGATGCTTTGAAGTCACTGATACAGGACTTTCTTCTACAGCTTCAAAGTATTGCAGACGACAAAGATCTGGCTTTTAAAGGCATCGACGACCTTCAGGACCAGATAAATAAATACATCACCAAGATGAAGAGGGAAATAACAGACGAGTTAATCTCTGCGTACAAAAAAGAGCAAGAGCAGCTGAGGGAATCAAGTCAGAAATGTGAACGGCTGAAGATAGCTATGCAGAATACTCTGGAGTCGTCAGCTGCCGCACAACAACAAAAAGATCTGATGAACATGATCTTGCTGTACGATAGAGGTCAGGCCGAGGTCGAATCCTGTAAGAATTTAGTGGATGGCTTGATGAAGAATTTTTTCACCACAAAGATTGATCATGAAATCCATCCCGACGTCTCAAACATAAGTGCAGTTTTGAGCCTTGGTAAAGTTGTTGTCGAGAAGAAGGAAAGAGGTGTCCCAGATGGCTTGGATGTTTTCTACAAACCATTGTCCCCACGTCAAATGAAAGAAATAAGAAAGACATACATTAAATGTCCATCTGATACGACGGAATGTTGTATATGTGGAGCTGTTTTTCTTCCTGATGGCCGCATCATTGTTTCTGATTTGAGCAACCAGAAACTGAAGTTAATCACCAGCGACGGAATTGTCGTAAACGAGTTGAAAGTAAACGGAAGACTTTGGTATCTTTGTTTGGTTGATAGCACTACTGTTGCGGCCAGTACGGAAAGACCTGGGGGTATAAGTGTGGTGACAGTCGCGCCCTCCAGTCTTTCTCTATCAACTGTAATAAACACCGAGAAATCATGTTACAGTATAGCGTATAGAAATGGTGAATTCATCGTGTGTACAGGATCCAATGTGTGCATTCTGAGTAAGGACGGAACAACCCACAAGTTATGCGAGTGTGATAATATAAGTTGGGGAATGTCTTATGATTCCCATCATGGACAACTCTTCATCACACAATACAACGCTTGTACAGGCAGTACGGCCCTCAGCAGATTGTCTGATGACAACAACAAAACTGACGTGATGGAAGTCGGTGTTTTGAAGAATGCGTTTGGAGTTGACTTTGACGAAGATGATAACGTCTATGTCTGTGGAAGCTCATCGAACAACGTGGTACAGGTGTCCAGGGACGGGAAAAACATCCGGGAACTGTTAACGGAAGCGGACGGAATCAACACACCACGTGCAATATCCGTATATGGGGATAAAATTGTGGTGACTAATGAATCACCAGAGCAGAGGGATAATATCACATTGTTCCAACTAGTTTGACAGTAAGAACAAATTCAAGGGAATTAGATGTTTAATATATTTAATTCTATTTACATCAACTTCGTTCAGTTTTTCTAACATTAATTTAGTGTAATGACCTTGAGCTAATTGAACGCATGTAAGCCTACTACGTTCTAACTGAATTGTTTTAACATTTTTAAACAGCGCTGGTAATTAAGTGCCATGTTTTGGTGGTTGAGGACTCTGCGACCCAGTGGTGGAAGGCTAATGGTGGTGGACATCGAAATCCTTAACTACCTGGCCACCGCGGGTCCGTGAACTGAATACTGTAGCTACCGGACAACTTCTGTGACAACATTTTGATAGAATTCTCTAGTAAAAGCTTGTTCATTTCTTTTGTATATCACACTAAAAACTAGCATATGTAAAGATTATTGCTGTCATGAATCTTGTAAAATATTTTTTGAATAATTTAAGAAAATTGAGCAAATATATTCCTTGTGAACCTTGTCTTTAGTCATCGTTCTCTTCTCTCATCAAGTAACACATGCCATTCTGTACGCACATAATGTTCAATTTTGTGCTGTTTCTGTTCATGTAGACAAGAAATACTGTCACGTGAGGAAAAGTCTCTATTGGCGATAACCTGTACCTGACACGATCCGAAAATATTAAACAAAACTTAAGACAAATGCAATAGTAGTTGAGGAGAGAGTGTCGGAGGTAGGGGGGTAACTGTTAATTACCTCCACTTTTTGCACTACACTTTCTCTCTGTCTATTACGTCATTTTACTTATTAATGAAAACCTTAATTTACACCAACCACGTTCTCTGCGCAGCCGTTTGGTTCAAGTATCTTTTCAGGTTAAAAGTCAAACTACTGACCAAACTCGACGGTGCTACTCTAGTAAGCGCGTCCAAGTATTGCATTGCATCACTGGAGAAGCCAGATTGCCAATAAGGCAGTATTGTACTCTTATATACACTGGCGAGTTCAGCCCCAAACCTTCGAGATGTTTCGTCAAGATCCTTGCATCGGGAATCACTTGAGTCTGACACGTGTGCATTTGCTCGTATTACCAGTCAGTGAAAATGCTGGACTTGAGACAGTGCTTATCTTCTCCCTCATACAGTTGTGGGATCACACAACGTTACACGATGTGCGGTGTGCGCACGGTGTGTGAACGGTGTGTGAACGGTGTGCGCACGGTGTGTGAACGGTGTGTGCACGATGTGTGAACGATCAAAATCTGGACGATCGTTGCTTGCGCACATCTGTGCGCACGACTGACGAATGTTGTACGATAACAAACATGGTTGGTGTAAATTGAAGAATGCCTTAACAATAAACATGTGTACGGTTTCGTGTTTCAACATACAAAATTGATTCTATATTCTAGCTACATCTATACGCCTATCTTTCTGTCTATACTTTCTTATATTTAGAAATTATGTTTTCGGTGTTTGTAAGAAATCCTAATCTACACATGTAAAATTATAACACAGTCCCGTGTACATAAACATAACCACTTTGTATATGTACCTGGACCGTAGTTACGTAACTGGTCGGGTTAGGCCGGAGTGTGGAAAACCAGCTAAAGAGGAGCTATAGGTAAACGAATTCAAATAACATATTCTTTTTGTTACGGTCATACGGTATCGGATATCAGCTCCATGTTTCAGGAACAGTACCTATTCTGTCACCTAGGATCCAAACCCATTCTTGACAGCCTAACGGTCGCTTTAAAATTTGAACATATTACAGTAATATATACAGTGTACATCTAAGGTTTGAAATGCATCTTTTTATCATTTATGAGGGTATGCAACACAGTTCCGTTCAAACATATTCAATGATGCGCGTTCAAAAACACTAGTCTAGTTTTACGTTAAAAAGCAAAGCACCGTCATGGAAACAACATTAATAGAACAGACATTTTCGCGGGTAAGATGTTGCGTTGTCAACGGTGACGATATTTCCACTTTGCATACTTTTTAATAACGACGTATTTTAGACGCTGATTACGCAGACTTAAATTGCAGGGTGATTTCTTATTGATAATTTAACAAAAGGATTATTAGAATATATTTACATGTATCTTAACCGTTGATAAACAATTTCGTATTTTTTTTTGTTATTGTGTGTGTTGAGGGGTCAGAGGTCATGTAACGGTACATGTAGTAATGTTAATATTACTACACACTTGCTTTTATTGAATCATGCAATCATGCAGTTGGTACTGTTATCTAGGGGCACTGTAACACTAATGCAAATATAATTGCATACAAGCTTCCGTTTTTTTTGTCATTCCGTAATATTGATCAACAAATTGTTCCAAATCGCACAGTTGTGCGGAGAGAAGCGCACAACAGGGCGAACGATTGTCAGATCGCGCAGCTGTGCGCTCCATGTGTGCGCGGTTTGTGAACGATGTATGCACGCTGTGCGCGCGTTGTTTTTGATGCGCTGTACAGTCACACAACTGTAACGATTCGCGAAGTATGCATGAATGGCAGAAGGGGGATAATTTGTACAATATTTTATCTCAACAAATTCATGCAAATAATTGTAACGTGTGCCAGACCTCACTGAATTGCTTCAATATCGACAAGATTTATACGTTGAATTCTACCGAGATGTCTAGAAAGGAAACGAGATTTTTTGTACGATTACCATTTTTTAATTTGTTAGCACCATCAATAGACTACATATTTAATTTGTGTTTATCAAAAATAATGACAAAATCATCAATAAGTTACAGATTTTAGTTATCTTTCAACATAATTTCGATTTATTTCTTCAAGTTGACCCTAGGCAAAATCAGTTCCAGAATATTCAAGCAACAGAATCTTTACAAAGTTAAAATTAAAAAAAAAATATATAAAACATTAATAAATGTTGCAATATCTGGCCTTCTAAGCAATTGTTTGCCTTTGCTATAATGGTAAGGGCAAAATTATCAGAAATATCATTACGCATTTTTTTCACGAAAGTGGTGTGTTCGAATGAATTATTCATGATATTCCACTATTTCTAATCATGGAACTAATAGCATTGACTCATACAAGCATCACATATCTATACTCACCGATAAACTGACCCAACGCTTATCTTGTGACACTATGGAATATGAACAAACACATGAAGCGTATAGGTGAAAGAGCGTTCAACACAAATAATCAACGCAACTTGACTGATTTAAACATTCTTGAAGAAAAATAAATACAACACAAACACAGATGCAGTTCTGAATGATTATATGCTAAAACATTTGGGTAGTTTAAACCTCTAATAAGGAGCTCACCAGTAGCGAGAACACGTTACTCGCTAATGGCATGAACTATGCCATCGTTCCAGATAAAATTCCAGTTGGTGATTTTGTTATAGCCACAGAACAGGCATGAAAGAAACTTAGCTATGTTGAGGCTGATCAACTGAGATCAAAGATGAGGGGTTTTGTAAATGTAAATCCATTAAAATCTAACCAGCTAACAAGAGGAAGGCAACAGTTGTCATGGACACCGAAGACCATTAGGTAAAGGGCACAACAATGCTACAGGACAACAAGACAGCATCCATCAACAACGTTCGGCACTACTTTAAGTAGTCCAGTGTTTCCTATCGTTGGCAATTTGTTCATTACGCATTTGGAGCAAGAAGTTATAGCCACTGTCCTCAAAGAATGCAAGCCCAGCTTATGGAAACGATATGTTGAGGACAAACTTGCGATAATTAAAAAGGGGTCTTAGAAGGATTTGATAACACATAACACCACCATAGATGCCACTAACAGCATCAAATTTACTTGTGTGGAAGACCCCAACGGCACAATGCCCTTCCTAGGTACTCTACGTTCTCTACTGGTAAAGATAGAAGACGGAACCGTGACGGTATTGCTCTTTAGAAACATGACTCATGCCGACTAATACCTGAACTCCAAATCTCATCAACCTTTGCAGAACTTACGTGTCATAGGTATATTGCTCAACAGATGTGAAACAATAGTCACAGAACAACAGGACAAGACACAGGTACAGAATAACATCGCTAGGGCATGTGCATATCCTGAATGGGCCCTAAAACGGATAAAAACACATGGGTCACAGTAAAGGGAAGAACAAGAAGGGCCAATCCAGGATAAGAACAAAACCAATGGTCAAGTGGTCATTCCGTGTATGAAGGGTATATCCGAAGACGCTCTGCAATATCCTAGTACACCCAAAGTATAAAACACATAAAATAAACGTCGCGGAATTCATATACAAAACCGGGTGCAAACACTGCGATGCGTCGTATATTGAAGAGACTGGAAGGCGATTTGGGGTCCGCCTCGGTGAATACTGGAAATACACAGAAACCCAAGAAAGTAGGAAATTCACCAAATAAGAAAGGAAGCCATAGATATCCAAGATAAATGAATTGGCAATCACTGACCATGCCACACAGAAAAAACATGTGATTGACTGGGATAGCTCCAAAGTTGTTGACAGAGAGAGCAATCTGTTAAAGGGACCGCAGAACCAAATGATTTTCCATAGACGATAGTGTTAACGTTTACCACCGTCCTGGTCAAATGGGGTTTTCCACACTGGTTCACCTGCCCTCATTTTGAAGAATGTCATCTCCCAC
>JAULCA010017788.1:0-18863 GCA_032360845.1 Crassadoma gigantea
TTTTAAGTGACCATTTAATGGGAAATTTTTGTTAAATAAAATACGAATTACGAAACATCGCTGTTTAATAAATTACCTACTATGGTATATATCTCCCTTAGATCAATCTTGTGTAGTCTTGGGGCGATAAATTGTAATATTTCCCTCCTATAATAAATATGAAAACCTGATCGGAGAACAGTCTTAGATAATACAATTACTTAAGAAGACAGGATAAGATGGTGTCAGATGATAAAACATACATGAAACCAAGATTACACTTCATAGTGACTTCGAGACTTCTTTAATTACCCTCTTTAAACCTCACTTCCGTAACATATGCGGCATATGAGAAATTGGCAGTGCAATATAAATTGAAACGATGTCAGCTTGGAATATGACAGATATTTGGTACAAAGAATCACACAAAATTGGATCGCATACAGAAAATTATCCAGCAATGAAAATTTTAAACAAAAATCATTTATCGTCATCTGCTCTTGCTTAAAACCTAACAATTCATAGAACAAGATCAAAATACTTTACACAGTAACCATCATAAATGGTACAAAAAGGTTAAACAATGCGTTTATTTTCAAATGGTTTATCCCCATACTAAACAACAACTGATCTCTCTGGCGATTGATGTTTAAATAGCATCCTTGATAAAAGAACTTTGTAGGAGGTACATTACTTTTCAATCCAAACCCAAAATTACGACTGAAAGTCACATGCCCAATTAGTATACCTTAGTCTGCAATTTCTAAAACGGAATAAGGATTGCTTTACATCGTTATATTTTTAGGTAAATAAAGCAATGCTTTTTACAAAACAATAATGAAAGTATACCTGCCATAATTTCATTTCTTAAATATATGTAAATATGAGCAATTCAACTTTTCCTGTGGCAGGCTCCAAAACGGAAAGCAAATTACAAACCATCTGAATCTTGAACGCTACCTGTTTCGGTTGGTTATTTTAAAACCTTAAACAGATTATTGATCTAAGTTACACAACTTCTTCATTTCTTTTCGAATTGTCTCCAAACATTACCTGTATTGCATAATACATTGCTATAAGATATCAACATACAATAATAACTTTGAGGCGAACTTTGAACCGGTTTAAACAGCACTAGTTATGTTCCACAGTGTTAGTAATCGAGGTTGATTATGCTGGACGGGGTTAATACTTGTACTTGTTGAACTGCCATTTTTGAGATATTGCAGCTGACTGGCATGTCCTCATTACTGGTCCCTGTCCATCCATATCGAGGCACAAACCACTCCTTTCGTGTTTTATAAAACCATTCTGAAAAACGAACACAATGGTTATTATATCGAATCATCTGAGCCAGTTTTATAAAATATCAAAAACTGGAAGTCGAGGTAGCGATTGTATTATATGCCATACATCAAATACCAATACTATGTGCGAATGAACTTTTACAAAGAGCGTGTTTTTATATTTATGATTTTATTTAATTCAGTGGCGAAAACCACAACAGTAATAATCATATTGTTTTAATAAAAATATTCACTATTTCAAACATATAATAGGCTAAGACATTAAAGTATCCATAATAAATCACATTTGTGTAAGCAAAATATTAATAACGTAGATGCGGGTTCATAAAGCATCGAAATAAAATGCTCTTTGCTTATGAAAGGTATGATGTCCTTTAATATTTTGCTCCTTTACACTTTAAATGTCACGTAATCAAACAGAAATGTCGACATAAACTCCAATATGTTGATGAAGTAGCTTGCTGCCTACTTTCTCGTGTAGCCAGGTGTCCCGGGGTCCTATAATACAGTCTTCAAGCATAGGCCGTACTCCTTCAAACATCTGTTTCAGTACCACACATTGTAAAGAAGTCTGTAGTAGCTTATCTTGTCTCCAAGAAAACCCCTGTGAAACAAATCGTGGATATTACATTATCAAATATACACCTGCAACGAATAATGAAGTTAAAATATTGCGACGAAAACGTCATCAAGTTAAACAATTCTGACACCGAGCTGAAGTTCATAAAAATCGCCATGAATCATCTGCAATGCATAATGATGATAAAATGCCTCAACGAAAAAGTGTACAGCTTAACGAATCCTGACACTGGGCTTTCCTTCATTGAAAATTACTATGAATCGAAACCATTCAAAGAAACATATTTGACATTTTCATACTTAGAGATAGTCTGAGATTCGATGACAAGCCTAAGCTGCAAAATTTACATACAGACATATTTTTTTGACCGCACCGCTGTAGAACGAGAATCGTAATACAAATGATAAACCTTTCCTATATCTGTGTTAAATGTGACGGAAACTAATGCAACTTCTGTAAAGATGCCAGTGAATGTACAAGGCAGTACGGGAAAACGTATTTCAATAAAGCAAAGAGGTAAATTCGAGATCTCCATGCTAGACCATAGCATCAACTCACTAGATCGAAATAAATTTTGTCTTATATTTTTGTCTTTGAGAATCTTTGAGAATTTATCAGATTGAAAGCTCTTGAGCAAGGCTGAACATGTCATTTACCTATAACAGGTGTCTAATGTTCCTAAGCGAGTGCTAAGGTGTACAAAACTGCTATTCAAACCTTTATTTATGGAGAGGTTAATCACAGTCGTGCACTAGAAAATGTATCAAGGCAGGTAGACGCATATGTAGACCAAAGATAAATGTCATTACACCTTGTTAAAGCAAAGTCAATTTCCTTCTCAGATAACATGGTGCGAACCCACGCCTTTGGTAGCACTGGAGCCCCAACCTGGCCTCGCTACACCAACTCTATCGAAGGCCAACCTGGTGTCAGTACCATACAAATTGTTCTATCTTGTATCTGTAGATCTCGCATCAATCAACAAAAAAGGCAGTTGTGAGTTTCACGAACCTAGTGTCAATACCACTTGTCTTTAAAATAATCTTCTATTCTGATTTCTTTCACGATTAATTATTGTTTTTGTGAACGAATATCTTAAAGCGATATCATAACTTAAAATGATATCGATTTTATGGCGAAAGAACATCTTGAGCATGCTTAGGCGCCTTATTATAATGTAGTTAAATTGCTGAACTAATCTAATGAATTTGATGTTATTTATGAAGGTGATCGTCAAATTATTGTCCATCAGCTATATCTGTTGACGTACATTCCTTGGTTCAGTCCTATTTGACAGCAGTCAATGTCTGGCTGTACGGAAATGTCTCTAGTGTCACAACTCTTAACTTTAGTGCTACGCAGGCCCATACCTTCAGATAAAGGATGTATTGCCCTCCACTTGTGCGAATCGGAGATATTTTTCGCAGACGCAAGTTTTTATAATGCTGATGATACCTAAGTGCACAAGTCTCAACTCGATTGGAGGCGTGCTTGTTCGGCATTAGCGTATGGTCCGGCTTCAGTGTAAAAACTTAACCATAAAAAAAACTGATTTTGTTGTTAAATCTTTCTCTGCTAAGAGTTGATATCCGTGTTATAAATGGTGTTCCATATGTGAGGAACTTCAACAATTTCTTGACTCCAAAAGACACAAGAAATATAAAAATTGATTTCAGCATTAAATTTGTCGTATTTTAAATAAGAAATGTCGATGTATTCATCTATTCTTGACATCAGAAGCCTGCAGACACAGACACGAGCACAGAATATAAAGAAAAGTCTTAAGTGTGCCTCAACACAACACTACTGTCGTGAACTCTTTCCTACAACAAATTACTCGTTTCCCCTAGGTTTTTATTTACTTTATACCTTTGAATACTTTTAACTAATGGATTTGAAATTATGATGTATTTTCGTCAAGTGCAAGTTTTTTTTCCTTTTTAATAAAAGGGCACTCTATCCTTGCAATGACGTTTAAACAGACACATTAGCTCACCTGTGACGCTAGATGATGATGACAATCTTCTGCAAATAAATTTTCCGGAGCCTGGAATAAGTATTGATGATTGTCCAAACACCGGTTGTCTTGAAGGTTTCTGACCTACAACACAGTTTGTGTTAATTAAAAAAAGTTAAGCGCGGGCTACCTTGCTAATATGTTATCAACAAACACAAACTAAAAATAACTGCGATCTTGACCTCTATAACCACCATCACTGTACATTTCTATGCCAATCACTAACTAGGAGATCGTTTTATCTATAAATATTGCACAAACTAAAATTACTGCGTCTTTGCGTGTTATATATAGATGTAGTCATAACAATGCTGAAAGTGTATGTTAAACTGAACCATGTTTATGCATGGAGTGTATAAGTATGTTGAATTTAAATAGTATTACTGACAGGCGTAGTGCTTATCATGCTAAATATATATGAAATGCTATTGTTTTCGATGCACAGCTACATCGCCGTTATATAAAATAGTCTTAATTAAGTTATGTAAGTACAATGTATGTTTTTTATGTCATAAAAACAGCTGTGCGTGCTAAATCGTGCTACAGACTAAACCACGTTACAGATAAATCATGTTATACTCATATGTTTTGCTGAGTCAAGCTATAGACTACAATGTAGTGCTAAATAATGATGTGTGGAACTTGTGGTTAATATGTGAAAATAGACATTTTATCCTGTCAACATTGTTTGGGATGGATACTTTGTATCATTATGAACCTGTCCGTTATATTAGTGAAATGACATTTTACATCATGTGGATAAATCACTTTATTTACCACTTTATCACTTGCGCCTCCAAATGTAAATACGACCATTGATGAATCCTTGTCGACCATAACAAGAGTAGTGATCGTAAACAAGGCAATGATTTGTGTTAATTCAAGGAAGAATTGGGGGTATAGAACCCTTACTCAAGTTGTATTAACTTTCGTACAGACATTTTATCCAGGAAATTTATTTTCTCAAACACTGATTTGTCTTGTATTTTGAATTTTGAAACAGTAAATGATGCGTTTAACCAACTGCATAATGTACTCTCTACAGCTATGAAGACATGTGTCCCCATTATTAAATTTTAAAAAAACCCACTGTTTTCCTTCATGGTATGACAATGAAATATAGCTATAGTTAAAGAGAAAGAACGTGCGTCCAAAGCCTATGTCAAGGCCAGTTAACGACGTGGTTCTCGTGTGTATGTCACTTTCTCTTCTCTACGTCAGGAGTTCAAATCACTCCATAACATCTAAATACGATGACTATATCACACATTTGGAACAATCTGTAAAAGACAACCCAAGACTGTTCATCGTCGTCTGCTTTTGTTTGTTTCTTTGGGTTTAACAGTCCATTGACGGCTGTTGTCATTTAGGGCCAAGGTGATTTATTTATTTATTTTATTGTTTTAAATAAACATGTCAGTAGCGAAGATAAAATCAGATAAAAAATGTATATTTTGAAAACCATTTGCATTGTTTGTGAAGATAATTAAATGGGGTTGAAGGGGGTTAAAATAATAAAAGAGATAACAAATTGATGATATGGACTATGTAATGTTTCTAACGTCAAAGAGGGCAAAGTGGGTTAAAAGACAACAGAGTCTGTAAAATAGACCGATGTCCTTCAAATAATTAAATAATGCCTTCGAGTCCACGGAACTGAAAAGAGTTTTCATATCCGGGACTCGAAAGTAGTTATCACGAATGTGTTTAAAGTCGGAACATTCTATTAAGAAATGTTTCACTTGTTATGGGTATCTTATTAATATATATTTGACAGTAGAATGAAAATTCTAATTAAAGAAAGGTCATGGAATGTAGATATAACAGATCTTCCATTTCAAAGAGGAAGCAAGAATGCCAGAATGAAGAGGAGAAATATCACGGTATATGGGAGAAGAAAAGGACCTGGCTACAAGATTATCCTTTGACGTATGGGGAGAGCATGTTTATTAAGAAAACACCAAAAACACCGAAAACACCAACCAATGTATCGGTCACGGTCACAACACCACTGACGATTAATGCAACACAGAAGACGTTTGCGGAAGTTGTAACTTCGCCAACATCTAAAAGATCAAAGGGTACAGGAGCCGTGATAAAGAAAGATAAACAACAGGACCGGAGGGAAACACTTCCGCGGCAAGAAAAGGTCGCACGACAGCAGAAAATTCAACCACGATTGGACATTTCCGGCAAAAGAATTACACTTATAGGAAAAACAGTGAAACACAGCCATTTGTTTAGGACATTGCCGAATAAAAAACTAAGGAGGTGGAACAAGAAAAAAACAGAAACATCAAGGAATTAAGACTATAGATAATAATGTAGCGTGTGCAAAACCAAATTTTAATTTATCTAGTAGAAAATTTAACGCAGACGAATTAGCCTTATTAATTTTTTTCCTATGCCAGAAAAGCCTAATGTAAATGAATTAATATGCGATATTCAGGAATTTTCCAGAAGACTCGGATTAAATGAAATGTTCTATCCTAAGAGTGATGATGATCGTGACGAGGGTATAAATTTACAAACTCAGAATGTAAGTTTAGTTAGAAACAAATCAAATTTCAAACCTCCTTAGACCAAAGATAAAATGTTAAAGGATGTCGTAGAAAATTTAAACAAATTCCCACTTGAAAGTTAACAAAGTAATAAGCGACATGTAAAAAGCAATCTTTCTTTTGAGCAGACACAAGCTATGAAAAGTTTACAAAAAGACCATTCAATTGTGATAAAAGAAGCGGATAAAGGCGGTGCTGTTGTTATTATGAACGACGATTTTTTTTGTTAACAAATTACTGACATGCTTTCTCATGAGGAATTTTGTGAAGTTATTAATAACAATGCTGATTTATTAACCAGTTACAAGATAAATAATTTATTTAACAAACAAGGTGTGAACGTGTTGGAAGATGAAGGAAGTGACTATTTAACAGTGTTTACACACAACATGAGTATGTTCTATGGTTACCAAAAGTACACAAGAGAGAAATTATAAGCAATGCAATAACATAGCAAAAATCTGTTTACATTGAAGTTGAATATCCTTCAGATTTGAAATTTAGACCTATTGTCGGTGGCCCCAACAGTAGCACACAACGTCTGAGTCATTTTTATGGATATTTTATTGAAACCACTTTGTAAGTCTGTCAAAAGTTACATGAGGGACGATTTTGATTTTCTTCAACATCATCCAAAGCTGGTTCTAAACTGGTAGCACTTGACGTGGTTAGTTTTTAAAAAAATATTCCGCATGATCTGGGATTAGAAGCAATAAAGTATTGGCTAAGGAAACATTCAAATAAAATAGATTCACGTTTTAGTCATGATTTTATTATTTAATCTATGCGTATCATACTTGAAAGGAATGTTTTTTGTTTCAAAGATGTATTTTATCATCAGAAAAAAAGTACTGCGATGGGTACCAAAGTAGCCCCTACATATGTAAACCTGGTGTTAGGGTTTCTAGAGGAAACGTTATACAATGTTATCGAAAGTAAGCATGGTCGCGACTTCCGTGAATTTATTGAAAAACATTTTCAACGTTTTCTAGATGATTTTCTTTCATCATATTGCCAGCTAATTTGTGTGTAGATGAGTTATTTAATGGTCTTAATTTTTACATCCTTCTATTCGTTATACTATGGAAGTAAGTGAGCCTTCGTAACCCTTTTTGGACGTGCTTGTCATTTTGAAAGACAATACTGTGTCTACTGATTTCTATACAAAACCTACAGATTCTCATAATTATTTGAATTTTTACTCAAACCAGAAATTGCTAATAGGGTGTGTATATATACAAGCACTGATCCATGGTAGAATAAGAACTGGCTGAAAATTGAAACTGTGTGGAAACATCAGAGCCTGGAGACATTACTTTGACAGTGCTTGGACATAACAACATCAGTACCTGGGATTGTGGAATTTGGAATATATATGTGACAATATTCAGAAACGGACTAGAGTGGATTCATTACGGACAATTTGCGTCAGATAAGTACATATTTTATAGTGCACACCACTCCAATTTGCACTAATATTGTTGTAACCCATATAGTTTTGTAAATAGCATTTAATTGTTCTGTAAACCGAGCTGTTGGGTTTCTTTTCTGTTTTTGTGACGTAACACACTGTAAATGGAGTGTCACATGCGTGACATGAAGGTTGATCCTCTCGTTTTAAAATGTACGAATGAGTAGGATATGTGTGCCGTGTGCGGAGCCGGGCGAGGACAACTTCCTCTCTACGATCTTTCCTACTGGGAAAAGATGTTTTAAGTTTCGGTTGTACTTTAAAAAAAATGTTGCAGCAATTCATTTTGAATGGCTGTACGAATAATAGGTTTAAAATCTGTATATGGTAGTTTGATATTTGCTTGTTTGAGATTTAATGCATTTTTTTGCTTCCCTGTCAACAAATTCGTTGCCTTTAATTCTGACATGGCTCGGAATCCATAGTTAAGTTATTTTAGACTTTCTTAAGATACGGGATATTCGCAGAGCAAGGTTTTGTATCCGTGTGTTTTTAGGATCTCGTAACTGTAAACTCTGTATGACAGATAACGAGTCTGAACAAATGATTGCCTTTTTAATGCGGTGTTCATCGATATGGCCGAGGGCCAAACCAATGGCGCATGCTTCGGCAAAAAAGATGGAGGCGCCGTCTGGTAGTCGAACGGAATCGCAAGGATTAGCAGTACAGCAGGCTGCTGCAACTTTCTCATTTTCTTTGGAGGGTAATTCAAAATGCATTCCCGAAAGGAGGATCTGTGTTCTTCGGGCATTACACTTGATTTCCCTCGCTCACGTAATGTAAAGGTAAAATCAGGTGTTTGAATTGTCCCCGGAGGAACATCAGATATGTTAAATTCAGCTATGTCCGTCAACTTTATGTTGAGTTCTAGCAGGAAGTTTGAAATTCGGATACCAAATGTTGGCGAAAATTTTAGGTTTTGCATAAATATTTTTAGGTATTTTGGGTTGAATACTTGGTCGAAAGCGGGATTTGAAGGGTTTGATTTTAATTGAACTGCAAACTGTAATGCAAGTTTTTCCCTTCTGTCATAAAGGGATTGTTCATTCGCTTCCACGTACAGGCTTTTTAAAGGTGTGTCCGAAAGGCTCCAAGGCTTAGACTTAGCCCTTGTTATTGATTGGGTCTAGCATATGCAGGTAGGAACTGCGCGCGGACCCGTTTACGATAGAAACATAATCCAGTTTTGTTCGAATAAGTGATCTGTATTGGCGCAAAAGCATTGCACGGTCCGTTTTCCAATCAGTAAGGGAAAGGACTCTGATAATGTTCAACGCCTTCGAACACTTATACTTCAGATACTTTATATGTGGTATGAAAGAGAGTTTCGAATCAAAAATGAGGCTGAGAAATTGAGTCTGTTCAACAACAGGAATTTTAGTACCATCAAGTGTAAGATTTGGGTCATGTTGTGCTTTTTCTTTTTTGACAGAAATTCATGAACACAGTTTTAGATTTTGAGAGTTTGAAGCCGTTTGCGTCTGTCCAATTTTGTAATTTGTTTAAACTCTGTTTACGTTGTCACTCTATCGTGTGAATGTTCTTTGATCTGTAACATATCAAGAAGTCATCCACGAATTACGACCCCTCTGTTGATTGACCAAGACATTCGACTATATCATTGATTTTAAGACCAAACGGCGAAACTGATAGGATTCCGCCATGTGGGACTCCAATTTCCTGTTTAGACGTTCCAGAAAGAGTTGAACCGACACGGATTTTGAAGTGTCTGTCTGATAGGTAATTATATATAACATTAGGAAGGTTTCCACGTACGTCAAAGTCGTGAAGATCTTTCATGATGCCATACTGCCAAGCAGTACCATAGGCCTTCTCAAGATCAAAGAACACTGCGACAAGGTGTTCCTTCTTGGTGAAAGCCTCTCGAATGAAAGTCTCGAGTCTGATAAGATGTCTATTTGTCTCTCATCTGTTTCTGAGACCACTTTGAAGAGGGAATATTATATCGTTGGCCTCAAGAAACCAAACCAAAAAAGTATCATTCGTTCGAAAGTTTTACATACACAAATAGTCAGAGAAAAAGGACAATAGTTGTTTGGGTGAGCAGCATCCATTCCCGGTTTTGGGATAGATATAACTGTGGAGTTTTTCTACGAATCTGGAACCTTTCCGGAAGCATAAACTTAGTTGAAAATGTAAAGAAGGCATGTAAGTGACGAGTCCGGTAATTGCTTGAGAGATTGGTATAAAATCTAATCAGGACCTGAGGCCGAGTCCTGTGATTTTCTAAGCGAATCAACAAGTTCTGGTAGCTATGGTAAATGGTTCATTATAACTTCCTTTGTTTGATGATTTGAAATTTAGCCTTTTCTTTTCTCTTTTTTTCCTTTTAAAGACTGAAATTTTCGGGAGTGGTTAAAAGGGGATGAGTTTTTAGCTATGTTTTTTGCAAATGCACCAGCAATTTCAGACTTTGACGAATACATTTTGTTTTATTAATGAGGTAGGAGGATGACTTTTACTTTTTTCCACTTATTTTCCTAATCATCCCATTCTTTTTTGGAGGACGTGTTTAATGATACCTTGGATACATATTGTCTCCAGCTGTTTCTTTTGTCAATTTTATCGTCTGATCGTCGAACCTATGCCCGCCAAATTTTAAAATCACTGTAGTTTGAAGCAATAGGGTAATTCAGGTAGCGTCTTATAGCAGCTGCCCGATTACTGCAAGTTTTAAAAAGATTCTTCTGATAAAAGGAACTTCGTAGGTTTTGGTACGGATTTTGGAATTGTCTTTTGGGCAATAGAAGATGGTGTTTCAGTAAAAAAATTGATAGGGTCGTCGAGGTTAGTAAACTTTTCTGTGGTCATCTCCTCGTTGCACATGTGTTGGAATTGGACCCAATCTGCTTTGTGCACATTCCATCGAGGTAGGGGATCGTCAAGAGGAGTCCCAATATTCTTAAGAAAAATTGGGAAGTGATCATTCCCACAAAGATCATTGATTACCTTCAAATCATAATCGAGTAGAATGGAAGGATGACATAATGGTAGGTCAATGTGGGTACGAGAGCCTGTAGCAGGATGTAAATAGGTAGGCATGTTGTTGTTAAAAAGGCACAAATTGTTTTTATCTATAAATTCCTCAATATGTCTTCCACTCTCGGCTGTGTTTGGAGAGCCCCACAGGCTGTTATGCCCATTAAAATCACCCAGAATTATGAATGGTGTTGGGAGTTGGGAGACGATGTTATTGAGTAGCTCACAAGTGAAAGCAATCCTCGGAGGAAGATACTGTAGAATTAACAAACGGTTATTTGTCTGTGTAAAGTTGCACAGACGGCAACAGGCTGTTTTGTGTTTAACTTGATCATTCTGTGAGGAATGTGTTTATGGACAGCTACAGCTGCACCACCTACTGCTCTGCTACCTACAGTTAGAATGTTATTGTAAAGTAAGTAATTTCTAAAAGTGATTGGGTTTTTAAGCATCATTTCTTGTAGACAAAAAATGGCAGGTCTTAATTCCTTTGATAGATCTTGAAATTCTTCTATGTTTGCTTCAAATCCGCGGATGTTCCATTGGATAATTGTATTGTTTATTTTTTTCTATTTTGGCTGGATTTCGATGGAATCAGAGAACGAAGCATTGGTGCATTCGTCTCTGTCTCGTCATCAAGATCCAGGGGGACATTAAATATGTTGGTCGGGTCCTCTGATCCTTTGCCATAGCTGACATTAAGATCAGGCCCATCAGATTTGTCCCTAGCTATTTTTTTTTTAGGACTGATGGTTGGTGATGATGTCTCTGACCTTAGTTGGAATCGAGGTACAGAGGAAAATTAGCGAGTTCGCTGCGACCGCATATGTGCCCTGGATGGGCAAAGTTTTAGATTTTCTCCTGATGGGGAAGGCTTATTTGGTGGTGATGCTGTTTCTGATGATGATGCTGTTTTTGGTGGTGCTGCTGCTTTTGACTGTTTGTTTTTAGTAGGATTCGGTATAGTCGTGAAACGGGATGGGTTTCCCGTGAGGACTTTCAAGTTCTGGTGACCAGCCCTGTCTGGGACATGTGAGCCCCTGGAAGGCACGTCTTCAGACATTTGAACCGAACCATCATTGACCGCGACATTGTCAACCGCGAACGGACTTTAGTCACTTGTGCATATGAGGGTGCAGCTACATCTGTACTCTCCACTATCCTCCTAGCCTCCGGAAAGGAGACATTTCGGGTATATTTGACCCGCAATATCTCTCTCACGATTCCAGGCATGACAGTCGCGATAAGAAGCAGCATGCTTTTCCTCACAATTGACGCTACGCAGGTCTGGTCCTCATGACCATCACGACCATAATATTGGCAAACGGTTTTCCGCCTACATGTATCATGTTACACGTTTCATCATTAGCTTACTCAGAAACTAATTTAAGTTTAAACGGTACACCAGATGGTAAACTGATCTAGCAGAAAGTTATATTTACATGTTCTGATATACTTTCACGTTACCCTAGGCCTGTGGTGGGTTGCAAAGAGAAGCCTATGATAGCATACATTTAACTGTACATTGATGGAATATACGACAATTTACCATGATCGTTATCATTTATACTAGTTTATGTATCAATGTACCAAGCCGTAACGGCGATATCCTTTATCGTAATACTTACAGATCCCCATGCAAACGTATTGCTGTCAAAAACTGCCAGTTCAGGCCATATATTTTCCATATACCAGGTAAAATTTTTACAATGTAGTCTTTCTTTTAACTTCAGTCTTTCTGTAAGGTCACCGGAATCCATATTCTGAAAATAATTGAATTAAAACAACAATGTGATTGAAATTTTCATGAAAGCATATGTATTTGCAAGCCAATGTGTGACTTAATTTAGCTCGTATTTTCTCTGGCCCGAATATTCTCTGGACCGGACATTAGACGACTTAGACATTTTGACAGACATACAGTTGGGAGCAAACTTAACTTGGTATCAAGTGCACTTTGTAGTGCACACGTATTGAACAAGGAAGTGCACTTGACACAACATTGAAGTGCACTCCAGTTCACTTCAGTGTTAATTCCAATTCACTTCAGTGTTAACTCCAGTTCACTACGATGTTAACTCCAGTGCACTACAGTGTTTACCAAAGTTTAAAAGACTGAAGCTCATATTTTAATAAATGTTTATAATGAAATTGGTTCATTTGTGATATTAAACGTGAAAAAGAAAGAAAAGAATCATTCAACTGAATATTTTATAATGATGAATCACCGATACACATATTTTTGGTTTCTTGATTACTTTTTGCAACTGAACATTTACTTGTACAAAGAGAATTTGTACACTACCTCGGCTGATTAAAGAAAATCTTTAAAAAAAACTCTATTTCGGAGGAAAAAATTAAAAGTACACTTAATCATAGTTAAATTCACATCATATTTAATCATAGATGTATATATTATTTGTCATATATACGTCTCTGATTTAATTCATGCCAATATTGTAGTATCAGGATGGAGGATCAGTATTTGTTATCTGTTATGTGATATGGGTAAATGTGGTAAGTTTTCCTATAATTCTATACTTTTTATGAAAAGTTTCTCTTTAATACGATATCAATTGGGTAATTTGGTTTTTTTATACAGAAAAAAAAGTAAAGAAAAGTTAAAATTACAGAAAAAAATTATATCGTGGCATGAAATTATATAGATATAAGGTAAAGATCAAGCTAAAGATGTGTAATTCATTTAGAGTTGATAATTCCAAGTTGTCTTCTTGTAAGAACTAAAAAAAATCTGAGTTAGTCTGATTTTGATTTTTTTGTTATATATATATACATGTCTTGTTTATGAAAATGTGGGCAATTACCACCCACTGACCATTCACCTGTGGTAACATGGGATTCTGCTGGGCTGTACCTAATCTTACCACCTTGTGTGAAGGCAATTAATCCAACCCATAGTCTGTCCAGTAGGTAAACACAGGTAATTCAGTAAATGGTTACAGGTAAGATACTGTGGCTGTCCTTTTGTCAGGAAATAAAAGCCTCGGGCACAATTCTATTTCAAAACGGTGACTTTGACTCTATAGTAGTGTTTCACACTTACCTTATCCCTCAAATGGTTTACAAACTGGGTGTTACATTGATAGTCATCACTTATTGATAATTAACACACCCTAGCTTCAATTAATGAGTCACTGATAGAGCCTTTTGTGCCTGTACTTTCAGAGGTCCATAATAGCCACGGGCCACAGGTGTAGCAAGCAAAGAACTAAAAGGTCAATTAGGAAATACAATTTTGATAATTCCATAAGAAATCGGGAGGGGTTATGAGAAGGTTAAATCAATAAAGCAATATAAGTCCTTTTTTGATTCAAGGACTCTGAGCAGTTATCATTTATCTAAAGAGAATTACATATAAATTTATTAACATTATTACTATGGTATTCTTTATGAATAAATCATCTACTCTTTGGAAAGGTGATCTGACAGTACAATAATAAATGTGTTTATTTTGATTGGATAATACATATTTGTTTTATTTTAAAAGTTTATTACTCAATTTTATTTTCATATTAGGTATGTAGTTAAATATATTTTCTTTCTAGAAACTTGGACTTACAGCTCAGCATCTAATTCCATACAAGAAAAATAAACACTTCCTAGAATTATATTTTTGTAAAGAAGGTCGACGTTATCTCGATAACTTGATTTACAAAGAGATAATTGAACAAAATATGGCACCCCCCTGAAAATACGTTTAATTGTTGTATAGGAAGGTCCCTCCAACCCTCCGTTTGCAGAGAGAGAGAGAGAGAGAGAGAGAGAGAGAGAGAGATAATTCATCTAGTGTGTGTACAGTGCTTTGCCCCCACCCCCAATACCTTCTGCTCAGATTTGCCAAGGTACTGATCAGGAGAGGTAAAAGTAATTTGACATCAGACCCTATACCCTGTGTAATACACAAGCCCTCAGGGCTAGCTAAAGGGTTCAGACTAGTAAAATTTACCTGTAAAAAAGTTAATTAGGACACCTTCATATTTAATTATTTCAAAATAAATGTTTTGTTGGAATTCAGATCTGCATTTCTGTTACAACAGTACATTTTTACCCATCATGAATGAGACAATACTCATTAGTATAGTATTATTTCTTATTTACAGCACATGTAGTAACCTACATAAGAATTCCAATAGTTTTTTTTTCAAACTGAACATATATATACAGAAAAACACTGATAATATAATGATAGATTTGTGTATTTAATGTAGACATATTACTGTTATAACTATAAAGGAACTACAATGGGGATTACGCCGTTAATACAGGACAAAGTATTATAAACTTTAAACCAACAACACATGTACTGTGGATCCAAGTCCGTGCATGTGGTAATATTTTAATAGGTCATCACGCTCTATAGTTATTATGCTATTTTCATCAAAGAATACTGCTTAAATCATTTAAAGTATATGAATAGGTAATATCTTATATTTGATATTTTATAGATTTATTGAGCAGACGGGAGGGTTGAAAATAACAGTATGTATAAACTGATCATGATGAAAAGGCCAGACATGTATGATAAAGAAAATTACCTTGTTAACTCCAGTTCACATTGATGTGAACTCCAGAGCAAATTAATGTGAAATCCAGTGCACATCGATGTTAACTCCAGTTCACTTCAGTGTTAACTCTAGTGCACATCCATGTGAACTTGAGGTAACTTTTCTTGTTAACTCCAGTGCACTAGGCTACCAAAATAAGTTAAATGTCTAATTCTGGTGCCAGGGCCAGATGATTCTATTTTGAAATATCAAGACATATAATTCAGCTATATCTTATCATTTGTGTTTTTATGTAAATGACTTAAATGTAAACTTCATAAATTGCAGCTTTGATTATACTGTCAATCAGTTCATTGTGGCAAATAGTTATATCTTTTTCATGACTAAGTTTCGAATGTATAATACGCCAAAAGGAAAAATCGCGAAATGCTAAACAAAGTTCCCTGCATACATTGCATCTCTAACATGTGTTAGTAGATATTTACAATATATCTACATTTCTTATCTGGAGCATTGCCACGATTTGGTTAAGATCTGCCTTTTAATTGTGTAGATATGTGTGACACCGACTCCGAAACGATTTTCGTTTGGCTTTGTTTTGCTTTATTATGTTTTAGTGGAAAACATAATAAAATTAACAAAAAACTTATATGCATGATTACAAAAAAAAGCTTTTTTACATATGTGTGCCTTAAAGACATCTAGTGCTGTGTTATCGGTGCATGTTGTGTATGCGTGCCTATGTATATAATTATATATGTCTGTAGGAGACACGGTATGTTGTGTACTACAAGCCAGCACTCTCCGAATGTTATAACTGATATTAACCAATTTATTTTAAAATCAATAACAAATCTTGAAACAGAAACCAAATGTGAACGCTCTTTTAAAATCACTTTTAAGAAAACAACACAAGAAAAACGAGTCATATCCCGAAGGAATTAAACATTTTACCAAAGGGCAAATTTATGATATATCGGAAATTGTTCGATTGCTTGGTTTAATTTGGTTTAGTATTGTTTAACTCTCTATCAACAGCTATATATGATCATTTAAGGGCGGTCTCCCCTGTGTGCAAGATGCATGCGGGTAGTGTATGCGTGTGTTTTTTGGGAGGCTGCGATATGTTCGTGTTTTGTCTCATTGTGATAGCGCTAAATTGATGCCGAATTTATAGTGCTGTCTCACTGAAACATACTGCCGAAGACACCCAGTAGCACATCCCACCCGGTCACATTATACTGACAACGGGCAAACCAGCCATCCCACTCTCAAATAACTGGGCGTTAAGCAGGAGTAGTATAGACTTCGGTATGGAGTACATTGACTTCGGTATGGAGTAGTTTAGACTTCGGTATGTCTTGGCCAGGGGACATAACCCAAAGCCTACCTCACAGGGGCGAACGCTCAACTTGTGGCAAAAAGTGAGGCATTGTCAAGGGAGTCATTAGTAAGAATTAAGTTCTTTAGAAAGAAGAGAAAAGATAAGATCCAAAATTTAGTCGCCTCTAACGATCATGCAATTGGGGGTAGCAGGAACAATTCTTACGCCCTGCCTGCAGGGACTGTTTGATTGTGGAAGATGTCGTGCGATTGGGACAAGTATACATTTGATAAATAGTCACTTTTACATGTAACCTGTAACCCAATGGGCCTGCATCGCTCACTTGGTATTCAATGTTCATCACAATTACAGATTGCTTGGCATATAATCGGGTATACTTAACTGATTGAAACCAACTTCAAATTGGAAGCTTATACCACTCAAACTAAACACTGTTTATCATCCATAAACAACTTCCTTTTCCAAAAGACAAATTGGAACATTATTGCCCCGAATGAGGATCAAATTTACCCACGTGGCCTTGAATACAGGTCAAGGTCATTTCTTTTCGCAAACCTTGTTGGGCTTCATCATAGGAACAAATCAACATAATTGCATGATTGTAGGGCTTGAGTATTCTTCTGAAATCCTTTAAATGTTTTAACCAATTTGACTTTGACTTCTTTGACCTAGCTTAAATACCAGTCAAGATTATTTATTTACGCAAAATTTTTCAAGCCTAATCATGATAACATAGAACTGTTATGAATATGGGCCAAGGGCATTTATTTTATCACAATTTGTCAGGCATCCTGTATAAGAACTTACCAGCCAAATATCACGCTTCTGGGCCTTTCGGTTAATCAAAATAAAGTTGTTTAAATAAATCTGACCCGTAACCTTGAATATGGGGTCATTTCTTTTCGCAAACATTATCAGGTATCATCCCAGGAACCTATCAGCCAAATATCTCGCTTCTGGACCTTTTGGTAAATCAGAATAAATTATTTGAAGGTTTAACCAAAATGGCTCTTATGACCGAGAATATAGGTCAATGTCATTTCTTTTCGCAAGCTTTGTCAGACTTCGTCAAAGGAACCTATCAGCCAAACAGCAAGCTTCTGGGTCTTAATAGGATAATAATAATAATAATAATATACAACATTTATATAGCACCCTATATAACTATATATGGATAATAGTAATGGTTATAATTATGAAAACAAAAACAAAGGCTTACAATCACTGTTATACATTTAATCAAGCAATGTCACGTAATTGAACAAATAAAAGAGTGTTATTTACATAACGTCTTTGCAAGGATTCTAAAATGCAGACGTGAAAAGGTGAGTTTTGATATCCTTCTTGATATTGGCCAGGGTATTTGACTTTCTAATAGCAAATGGTAAGCTATTCCACTACGTCGCCGAAACTCTCCCAAAGCATCGGTTTCCGTTGGTCACAGTACGAGATTTTAGGACACACATCACAGATTCTGACTCCGACCGCAGTGATCGTGACGGCTGATACAGGGTAACAAGCTCCTGTAGGTACTGAGGAGCTGTTCCATTCAATGCCTTGTATGTGTACACCAGAATTTTGTACTGTGACCTGTACTGTACGGGTAACCAGTGCAACGAATAGAGCACAGGTGTGAGGTACGAGTAACCAGTCTTGATGCAGTGTTCTGGACCCTCTGCAGACGACTAGTAAGTTTGTCTGATATACCACAGAGCAGGGCGTTACCATAATTTAACCGAGAGGTAACAAGTTAATGCACCAAAATCTTGCATGCATCTGCAGTTATAAACCGCCGAATACAGCCGATGTTACTGATGTGGTAGTAACAGGATTTGGCAATGGCGTTTACTTGTTTCTCCATGTTCAGTGAACTATCAAAGTATACACCTAGGGTTTTAACATTTTGAACAGTCTCAATTGTCCTGGTACCGACCTTGAGCTTGAGGGCCATTTGTTGCTGATACTTTGGGGAAAAGACGATTAGTTCCGTCTTTTCTTGATTAAGCTGAAGCATGTTGGCGTTTATCCAGATACTGATATCTGTCAGACAAGTTTCCAAGCTTTCCGAGACTGTATT
>JAULCA010017899.1:7604-18856 GCA_032360845.1 Crassadoma gigantea
CGCCTATGCGTAAGTGACATTCCCTGAACTAAGGGCAAACCCGAAAGCCGGACCGTGAATTCCAAAACAGGCGGATCTTCCCCCTTCTGTGGAAATTTACACTCCTGATAAAATAAATTACTAAGAATAAATAACAATTCCATACCAGATATGTCAGTTCTGATCTTTGTACATTAACTATATACAATAAAAAGAAAAAATGTTAATTAATATGTTATGAAGTCAGAACTGGTGGTCTCCGATGTCTAGTCATCCTTGAAGATCCATCGTCTTCTTCCAAAATCTCAGGATGTGAACCAAAATTGGGTTAAGTTGAATCTTCCTCATCCCCCTAACCTGGTCGGGCAAACTTTGATTCGCTGTTGGTCAATTCATGTCCTGTTCTCGTTGCTCAGCGGTGTCTGGAATCTTCTCAGCGGAAAGGTTCTTGCTCCTCATACAGATCAGCCACAGAGGAGGTCCATAACGTTACACATCTTCAGCCAATCATGATGCATAACAACTTCTGTCTTCCGATCTCGTGTCCTATAAAGGGCTGGAGACAGACATTTCACTACAAGATACGGCCCTGCCTATGGAGACTTCAGCTTTGGACTCTAACGAACTTTTTAGGAAGTGTCCAGTTTAAACAAGGCATCTCCTGGCTGATACTTGTTATGGTATAGGTGGACGTCATGGTCTTTTTGTGCCGTACCTGAGCCTCCTGGATGTCATTTCTGGCCAATGCATGGTCTTCCTGCATTTTCCCTACATAAATCAACTCATTCTCCGCTCTTGTTTCTTGCAACTCAGTACCTAGCATGATGTCTACTGGTTGAGTTAACTCTCTCCCTAACATCATGAGTTTAGAGTTAACCCAGTTTACCTGTTTCGCGTAGCTCGAATAGCTGTAGAACACTGGTTTAAATGCTCGTCCCAAGTGTTATGCTTGTTTCCTGTATAACATCGGAGCATTTGCAGAATCAACCGGTTGTATCGTTTGACTATGGTCGATATGTTGTCGTTTCGGTTTTGGCGATCTGGAGAGCCTCACAGAAGCTTCGAATGACATTCCAATCCACATTTTAAACCCTGGCCCTGGTCAGTATGAAGTTCTACAGGGCAGCCAAATCTCAAGATAAATTCCTTTGCTTAGCAGTTTGACGATTAACTCGGCTTCCTGGTTTGGAAGAGCATAACACTCGATCCATTTGGTGAACTGATCGATTATCACCAAGATATATCGATTATCTTTCCTGGATACTGGTAATGGGCCCACTATGTCCATTGAAGCCTCTCCATACCATGGGTAGTCCTGCATGGCATGTCCCAAGGGCAGTTGCTTGCTTCACGCAGGTTTTCTTAGCTCGGTTGCAGGTGTCGCATGACCTCACATACCTCCGACAGTCCTCAGTCATCCCATAGCATATCACTGAGTTCTTCAACTTCCCTAGCGTTTTGGTACGTCCAAGATGTCCTGATGAGTCTGCATCATGGCACTGCTGAAAAACTTGCTCCTCCATACTCTCAGGGACCATGAATAACAAAGTTGACCCCAGTGAGTCCTCCGAGCGGTAATACAGAACACCCCTTTTACTCACGAATTGGGATCTGCAAAGCCAATCAGTGCCTGACTGCCGCACCAGAAGGTTGCAATTCTGACTTGATTTGGAGTACCCTGCCTCTAACCATTCGATTACTTTTTCAAGGATTGGATCCTCCCTCTGCCTGCCCCGCAGCTCCTGAGGTGACCTGACCTCTCTAGTTGCATTCTGGCTCTAATATCTCCTCAGCAATCTGAACATGACGAATGGCGAGTGGCCCTACATAATCAATATCTTCTTCGAAAACTTGCCACTGCTTGCGAGCTCTAGTTCAATGTGGGCAGCCACCATACGGAAGAGCATTCATATGTACTGTTGGGACATAACTCTCACATGGAAAAATATCATCTGGTTCACGGGATAATGCATCCGCATTCCCATGGTGTTTACCAAGCCGGTGCTGGAATAGCATGGTATACTGAGAGATCTCTTCCATCCATCGAGCTAATTGGCCTTCCATGTGCTTGAAATATAATAGCCAGGTCAACCTATTGTGATCAGTTCTGACAATGAAAGGTCGTCCAAGTAAATAATGATGAAAGTGCCTGGTGAAAGTCACTGAAGTGTCAACTGATGTAGAGGCCATGTCATATCCACCAAGTACTGCAAATGATCCCGATGATAGTTGTCAAAACTCAGAAAAGATTCCAACTGTTTCTTGTTCTTTGGTAAAGGCCAATTTTTCACACATTCAATATGCTTTGGATTTACAGACACTCCTAATGCGAAACAAACTTCCCCAAGAATTTAACCTCACGCTGGAAAAGATGACATTTTGACGGCTTGATTTTCAGGCTATATTCTCTCTCTGAACATCTTGAAAATCTCGGTTAAATTCTTAAGATGATCATCGAAATCGGCTCCCAGTGCCATTATATCATATCGAAATGCCTAACACTCCTTCCATAATAATCCATTCAATATTCGTTGAACTATACGACTTAATGTGGCGCGACTATTGCAAAAGGAAGTCGTTTATGTTCGAACAATCCATATCAAGTAATAAAGGCTGTTTTATGACGGTCTTCCTCCTCGATTTCCACTTGCCAGTATCCAGATGGCATGTCCAGTGTGCTCATATAAACAGTGTTTCTCAATGTGTCGATTCAGTCAGAGTTGTTGGGTAGAGGAAAAGCAACTTTCGCACTAACATTGTTTAGTGCTCGGAAATCTATGCAGTATTGAAGAAATTTGATTGGTTAAACATCACCAGTATTTATTTTGTGTTTAATGTTTCTGCTAAACTTACTTAAATCCAAGTCATCCTTAGCAAAGTTATCTTGAAATTCATGAAGTAATCTGGTGACCTGGTCAGCTTCGGTGGACGCAAGTTCCTGTATGGAACGCTCATATCAGGCATCCAATTGAGGGGGCATCGTCCTTGTTGTAATGTCCGGGCCTGGTAATGATCAATTTGACAAGATTCGAACGGTTACTACTGGATCAGATTCTTTGATTATATTGGTAACACTTACCCGTTACCAAGATATGAACCCTTTTTTTAAGGGTGATGAACTTGGGAGAAGGGTTGCAAACAAGGGACTTCATAGATCCGTTGATGTTCAAAATTTGATTTGGAGAGACTAATCCTGTACTGTTATTATCTGGCTGAAAGACACTATCCCCGGTATCCGTGGTGTCTGTCTCCACTCCAGAAAATCGGGGGATAACATTCCTTTCCTTGAAGGTCGAAAGTTTGCTGAGGATCTTGCCTATGCGGAAGTTACCTAGCTAAGGGCAAACACGAAAGCCGGACCATGAATTATGGAACAGGCGGATGCCCCTCTACATGCCAAATACACTGTACATGTATATCACTGATATCCAATATGCCTAATACATGTGTATCACTGATAACCTGTATGTGTAATACATGTATATCACCGATAACCTATATGTTTAATATATTATATTCCTGATAACATATATGCCTAATACATGTATACCACTGATAACCTATATGTGTAATACATGCATGTCATTGATAACCTACATTTATGTATATATCTAACACATGTATATCACTGATAACCTATATGTCTAACACATGTATATTACTGATAACCTATATGTCTAACCCATGTATATTACTGATAACCTATATGTCTAACACATGTATATTACTGATAACCTATATGTTTAATACATCATTTCACCGATAAACTATATGTCTAATACATTATATCACTGATAACCTATATGCCTAGTACATATATATCACTGATAACATATTTGCCTAGTACATATATATCACTGATAACATATTTGCCTAGTACATATATATCACTGATAACCTATATGCCTAGTACATATATATCACTGATAACCTATATGCCTAGTACATATATATCACTGATAACCTATATGCCTAGTACATATATATCACTGTTAACCTATATGCCTAATTAAGTATATCACAAATAACCTATGTCTTATACATCATATCACTTAAAGCTTATATATCTTTATCATTTGTATAAATGAAAACATATATGTATGAAGGTCATTTATAATTTGTATATCAAACACATGTATATCATTGATAACCTGTATGTCCATAACAAGTACACTATGTGTACAAAACATGGCTTTTCATTGATGACCTATTTGATTAATGTATAGATATTGTTTACTGCATGTTTGCAGGCGCGTTACATAAGAACACATGGACTAGGAGGTTCCATGGTGTGGGCATTAGATTTTGACGACTTTAATAATGTCTGTGGACTCGGAGACAATCCAATGATGTCTGCATTAAAGACAGAGCTAGATTTGCCGATCACAAGACCTACCAAACGCCTGACATCAGCACATTCAAGTGTGAAGCCGGCTATAATTTCCGAATTGAATCGTTCGTACTTTATTAATTTTCTTATAAATGATCATCTTAAATAATATCTAAATAATGCCACTTATTTGGTAGCTTGGTTGGTTAAAAAGCCAATATAAAAATCAGCGGTTCGGTGTTCGATTCAAGGTCTAGCTCCAGTGTCAATTCCTTAGTTTAAGAAATGTCCATAGAAAGGTATTTTTCAAGTTTCGGATATTCCTTAACCTTTGACTTTTCTTGAAATGAAGTAAAAACCTTCTTTTGAATAAAAAACTGAAATTTTCCTTAACCTTGGCATTGAGCCGTTGATTTTATAAATTCTGTGGACATCGTTACGGATTTTAAAAAAATTACTTAATCATAATTACAAGTGTTATTGTTATAGCTCTGCAAGGTCATGTATTTCCACAGCTATTAACATGTGGATGATAAGTTTTCCATTCATAAAAAAAAAAGAATAATTTTGAAAGGTATACAGGGATTATCAAGGTGTTTAATAGATTTTGAGCGCAAATAACGTCTTCTTTTCTGACCTTACAGTAATGAGGCTGGTTTACGTAAAATGAGGTCTCCGATCAAAACATTTTTTCTTTTCACAAGCGATTCTTAACCCCTGCATTCGTTTACAGATCCTGTGACCCGTTCTCGTACAACACCACAGTCAAAGCTGACCACTACAACCGCTTTTGTTAGTACAACGAGTGGTACAAGTTTGCAGGCCACGACAAACGCTCAAACTACATGTGGTAAATACTCAATAATAATCATACCATGCATTACTCTTTAATACGCATCGAAAAAAACAACTGTGGATACATTGTAGTTTTATTTCTAATTTTCATTCTTAAAGAACATCATCGAAAATGAAAATGGGTATATGTTTAAAAGCATTTCTTTGAAGCGATAAAAATATGTTTTAGCCCTATGGTATACGTTTTTGACGGAAACATATTCATTATTACTGGTTTGTGAGGGTAACCTGTTAAAGGGACAATTTAGTCAGCTAACACCATTTAAATTGGGTAGGTACTGAAAAAAAAACAATATGACCCGTGACCAATGTCCACTGTTGTCAGATTTATCTCTCGGGGAAGCCAATACCAAATATAGATTAAAGTAAACATAATACATCATACCGCGCCTTCTGGCGGGAAACAAGCTGATTGTAAACAAGTCTACGCGGTGGACGAAAACAACGACGACACGGTAAATTGTTCATAAGGAATATCTTACTATATTTAGTAATATAATTTGTAATACGGTTAAAACATAAGGTAACTTTGCTAAACTGTCTCTTTAATGTGTCTTTGACAATAATCTATTGATCAGCTTTGCCAGTTCCCTGTTAAACGTGTTTTTTTTATTTTGTTTTTTAAGGTAAACAGTACAAATATGCATAATAAGAGCGGATTAACCTCAAACATCGAGTATTTTGTTTGCGCTATTAGCGTTAGTCTTTTGCTTATATATTTATTACATAATAAATATATAAGCAAGAGACTAACAGTAGTACTGTACGTATCCAACGAATGTTTTTTTGATTGTTCGGATCCAGTTCCCATATTGGATAATACTGACGTTATAACTTATACCTGAAAGTATATAATAACATGTATCTTTTTTATGTGTTTTTTTTTCAAACAGAGCCAGTCAGAAATATTTAACTTTAGTGGAGAAGAGTGAGGGAAAGTTTGGCTGCAACTTTTGTCTATTTTATACCGTTCTCTATCTTTGCGTCTATATTCTGATATTTTTTTGTCGGACGTGATGGATAAGGATGAACCTGAATTTGAAGAACAAATAGCAGTGGTTAAGTTAACATTGTTTATATTATCGATGTCTGGGCGTTGACTAAATTATTCAAACTAGCCAAATAGTAAATAGACTATCTACCGTGAATATATGAAGTTATTTCCTTATAAAATGGCCGTCGCTATTACCACCCGAGTGTCAATAGCCACTGCCGCGCGGCGTTGCTATTGACACTCGGGGCATCTCCTCTGCAAAGCGGTTACCGGGTGTAAAAGGTTCCGGATTTACGCATATTTGTTTACGTTGCTTTTTTGCACCTTTATAATCAGAAGTTCACATAAATTGTATTCTGTAATTTCATGTATATTACAAAATATTTTTGCAAGCTTAATACTGTTATTATTTTATTCAAGTTTATTTCATCGACGCATTGGTCGAGCAATGAAGTCAACGGATTGCTAACTAATGTATTTGTCTAACTAATGTATTTGTCTATGTCTATAAGATACTGCCCATCTTCAACAAATTGAAGATAATTGGCAAGGAGAGAGCTAAAAACACTGGTTAAAAAATTGATAAAAGAATTTTGGGTAACTAATTGGCCTGAAGGAGAGCTGATTTGAAAGACTCTAGAGAATCATTAGAGGTAATTTGTTGTGATAGAGAGTTCCAGTCAGTGATAGTTCTAGGAAAGAAAGAAGTTTTCTAATGTGTGTTTTACATGATGGAATTTGATAGGAATTTGCGTGGGAATTTCGAGAGAAACGGTTTGGTGGAATGAGGTGGCTTTTCTTTACAGCAACTTGGTCATGCTTAATTTTGAAAAGTGAAGTAAGCCTTGCGTCTTTTCTTCTGTTTGCTAAAGAGCGCCACTTCAGGTTGTTAATCATATCTCCAACACTAGCGGTGTTTCTAAATTTGTTGGAGACATAACGGGCAGCTCTACGCTGTACCATTTCAATATTATTTATATCATTTTTCAAGTATGGATCCCAGGCAGAACAAGCATACTCTAGGGTTTGTCTTACTAAGGAGAAATATGCTTGTGTTTTGGCTTTTTTGGAACCTATTTTGATGTTTCTTCTTAAGAAGCCAAGAGTTGAATTCGCCTTTGCGCAGATGATATTATTATGGGCTTCCATTTGAGATTTGCTTCTGTTACATGATTGAGTTCCTTTCCATATAAATTATAAGAGTAATGCACTGGGTTTTTATCATTGGTGATGGTTAGTATTGACCATTTTTTCAGGATGAAATGACATATCCCAACGACTCTCCCAGAGTGCCAAATTGTATAGATCTTTTTGTAGGCTATCCGCATCTGACTTTGAACTTACTGTCAGGTCCATGATGGTATCGTCAGCAAATAGCCTTACAGTAAAATTGATGTTTTGGGGGATGTCGTTAATGTAAAGAAGGAAGAGACATAGGCCAACGACCGAGCCCTGAGGCACCCCAGATGTTACTTTGCAAGGTTCAGATTTTTGGCCACTCACAAGTACACACTATTTTCTGTCTGATAGTAAACTTTCTATCCAGGTGTTGACTTTATCATTTATTCTATAATATATAAGCTTGTGACAGAGCAGAGAATGATTCACTCTGTCAAAATCCTTAGAGAAGTCCATGATGAGGACATCGCTCTGTTTTCCATCATCTACAGTCTGCGATATATCTTCTAAGAAATCTATCAGCTGACTCTCGCATGATCTTAAGTTGCGGAAACCGTGTTGGAGTGGATATAAGATGTTATGATTGTCAGCATGGTTCATGATGTTGGATACTATAATGTGCTCTAGGATTTTACAGCATATACAGGTTAATGATATTGGCCTATAATTTTCAGCATTGTACTTAGGACCTTTTTTATATATTAGTGACACACATGCTAACCTCCAATCCTTGGGGACTGGACTAGAATTCTGGGACTTTACCAGAATTTAATGATTTTGTTAAAAATTATTTGTAGGATTGGGGCTGTCTCAAGAGAAAGTTTTTCAAGTACTATTAGTTTAACGCCGTCTTGACCTGCTGCTTTGCCTTGATTTAAATTGTTCAAAAGCTGTTGTTGTGATGGTAATATCGGGCATGACTGGAAAATTTGAATGGGAAGGCATTTTACATTGGTGGGAGAACTGCTCTCCGGGATGTTATGTTTTTCTCCAAAACCCGATTGAAATTGTGCATTTAAAGCACGTGCTTTGGAGATAGGATCGTGTACTAATTTCCATTCTACCTAAAGGGATGATACGCCATTGTAGTCTGTTCATTTTTGCTTGATATATGACCAGAATGTTTTCATACAGTTGTGGTTTTTATCATGATCCTTCGGAACTAAGATGCCCTCAATGTATTGCCAGTATGATTGACGTATCTCTTTCTGAATGACAGGCTTTAATTGTTTGTAAGATGACATTAAGGAATGGTCACCAAATTTTTTGGCCTTTTTGTATATTCGGTCCCTTTTTCTAATCAGTTTTTTAATCTTTTGTGTAACCCGTGGGTGGCTTGGTTTTTGCTTTATCAATTTGTTTGGAATATGTTTATTTATCAGAAGTGATAGTTTGTCTACCAAAGGTAATCAACATCTTGGTTATGAAGGGAGTTGAGAGTATCATAGGAGCCGGGAGTTCTGTTTTTATGGTGTTCCAGTTAGCATTTTTGTATGTTGGTACATAGCGGGGTGGTAAGTTTGATTTTTGGTATGACAGATTGAGTTCTACAATGACAACAACATGGTCTGATATTCTAGGCATTACTTCTGATCTCATAACCTGGTTTGGCATATTTGTTATGATGAGGTCCAGAATGTTATCATTTCGGTTGGGTGTTTCTACTATTTGTATTTAACCACAATCGTCCAGTACATTCACGAAATCATAATGAAATTTAGGGAAATTGGTACCAGGTTTGAGGGTCTTGTCCTTCCAGTCCCAGCCTGGGTAGCTAAAATCACCTCCTAGTATAACGGTTGCATTATTAATTACAACGGTCGCATTATTAATTATATAATAAATATCAAAAAATGGAATCAGAGGATTAGTAAACTATTACAAACGTAACAATATAATAATGTATGCATTATTTTATTATTTTGTGTATTCGACCTTTAATTATTTATGCTCGATATATTTATCATACCCCTTGCATGACCCGACCGGTTCAGATCGCAAGCCAAGTAATATACAACATGGCAGCGCATTACTTTCGCTTTGCTAGAATGAGACGAATCCTTTGGAAATAATTCAGTGGTTAGAATACACGGTTTGAACTAATTGTTAAACACCCTATGATGTTATTTGGTAACTTTTGAGCAAATAATAAGCTCACATCTGACTGAATAATTCGTTACATACGAGCTGTATTCAGTTAATCATCCAGGGACCATTCAATATTTCGTTTACAAAACACGTGTACGTTAGCAAACGAACAGATGCAACAGGTGTTTGAAATTCTGACTGTAAATTGTGAAAAAAACTCTTATAAAAAATAAGTACTCGTTGATAGTAACACCGTTATTTTCATATGATTTTTATCTCAATGTATAGAAAAAATTTCAAACACCTGTCCAGATACTAAATGTATACGTGTGGCTATAACACTATATATGTACCTGTTGGTAAACGGATTCCTAATAGTATAGTCTAATCTAATTTTGTATTTCTGATTCGACACAAACATACTGGTGACAGATCTGTGCACGCACAAACCGGATTCAAACCTGGGACCCTCCGTACTCGAGGCATAACATCTAGTAATTGAGCTACCTGGTCATTGACGATTGACTGGCCAGGCCAGTTCGGCTGTATTTCTCCTTCCTCTTTTTAAGGCTTCACTCCCATGAACAACTATTTTACACTAATTTAGGTCTGGGTATCTCCTTGTTAAGCACTAAGCTAGTGCTTGAAGTAAGGGTGGGGAATCCAAATTTTTGAAAAAGTAAAAAGAAAAATGCACGGCCAGACCAGGATTTGAACCAAGGACCCTCTAACCTCTGGACGGACACTCTACCAATAGAGCTTCCTGGTTGTGTTGATATACCCAGTCTAGTCCGCTACAGATCTTATGCATGATGGAATGAATGACTATTTCTCCTAGAGAAGAGGATGCACTCAATCAGCTGACATCTGACAAGATTGAAACAGACTTCTGAGTAAGTCGTCATGGCAATATTAAGGGTGTTAAGTTCATCAGAAGGTAAACAGACATTAAGACCCATTCACCCTCTCCTTGCTCATACCCATTAAGCCCTTCCTCTATAATTTTTTTTTACCTTTTAGCCTCATTCCTATCAGCTACCAAGTCTTAGCCTATTAGTATCATTTTTCCTAAGAGCCACATTCCCATTAGCCGCCACCTAATAAATAATCCCTAGTATTTTGTACCCATTATCCATCCAGTCCCTTTACTTATTTAATTACTCAATAATATTCTTACTGTTAAGTTGTTAACGCCTCCTCCCCCTAGCATCAAAAACCTATACTCATGTGCCCCCTACATGTCGCCCACTACCCCTTCCACTAGTTAGCCACCTAAATATGTATTTTACCCCACCCGTACAGGTTCAGGGGAAGAAAAGGCCATCTGTTTCCCAATGCATGATAGTGAGAGGCGGTTCATGTGCCCTCCCTACCCTGGCTCCCTATCCTGCAGAAATGGAATGATTTCTTCCTTGTCCTTTGAACATGATTAGGGTAAATAAAAGCAAGCAAGAATATGTTATATCATACAGGAGTACATGCAGTATCACACTGCATATGTAATGTAAACAGCGACTTATAATATAGGGCAACCTGCACCCTACTATCTCCTGGTGGCAGTGTCTCACTAGGCACCTGTAATCTTATGACCTTGACTGTTGCACGGTCATTAAACCCTAAACAAAAAAATACTCCTTATCTACCTACCCATAGGCCTTTTAACCTTTAATCCCCTACACCTTAACATTTGAGGATAAAAGTCTATTTTTAGTAACAGTGACCTTTGTAGTTGACCATTTCACCCCAACATGATCCCACTCTATACTACCTTTTTCTAATAATATTAGATTGCATCAAGTTTCAATACAATCGGTGAACCCTGTCAGA
>JAULCA010018010.1:0-14503 GCA_032360845.1 Crassadoma gigantea
TATCCCAAAAGCTACATCAGGTCAACTAATCTGATTATCCAGCTTTTGGATGTCAATGATCAGGATCCAGTGTTTGAGAGGACGCCTAGCATGGAGCCTTTCATCCTTGGACCAGTTCCCGAGGAACAAGCAGTGTCATTAGTCGGCTATGTCAATGTTTCTAAAGATGCAGATACAGATCTGAACTTCACTAAAACGTGTTATCACCTTGTTGGTAAGACATTTTACATGCATTTTAAAACATATTCTATTTAGTAAAAAGGCATTGATTAATAGTCTTTGAATTTTGTTGCAAGTATTCACTAACCTACGCATCGGATGTAACTTATTTCTGATTGGTGACCTAATTTTATCATGGCTGATTCTATGATTTTTATATATTACTAGATAAATATTTTGTGTGTATGGGATTAAACTTCCTTAGAACAACTATGGTTATATGAAAACAAGTTTTTAGTGTGCAAAATATGAAATAGCAGGGACAGAGATAAGAAAATATATGCAACAGAAGTGTTGCAACAAGGGTAGCAGACTAGTTTTTCTTCTTCACTGTCCACTAAGCAGAAGACATCGAGGGAAACCCACAATTCTGATTACAGCTCTTATAATAACATGCAATGGAGTACAGCAGGCTTCATACATGTATATGATTTGACTGCTATGAAATTACACAGAATGATTACATTCCAAAATCTTTTTCTGTAAAGCTTCTTTTTTTAATGTAGATTGATTTTCGCCCTTTTCTCCTGCAGTATAACCATATTTTCCATAAAGAAGTCAATTGAAATTATCTGTTTATCTTTAGAACTGATACAGAAGCTTAATTATAATGTAACAAGCGCTATCAAAAATTCATCTTGTGAATCCCAAGGTTTTGTGTAGATCTACAATAGGTAATTGGGTCAGATTTGTTTTCTGTCATGAAAGTCAAGAGGTCGGTACAGCTTATTCCATATATCATTAATACTCTCAGTTTAAAAACTGAAGGCATATGGTGATTTGGGGATGGGAGTGGATGACAGTGATGCAGTTGTGAAGCTTTTGAGTGTCAATTTTAGTTTCACGTTGCCTTGTCAAATCAATTATTGTTAATTAAGTTTAAAAGATGGGGAAATAACACGAGAGTTTTTTAGGTGAATTTCTATAAAAAATACTTGCTTACTTTGGCCAAAACTTAATATCAAATTGATGTTCTTTGTTTAGAAAACCAGAAAGTGCCATGGTATTACCGATCACAAAAAAATGAACTTATGGGTTTTAAGTTTGTAAAATTGCTATTTTTCTAATAAATTGTGTAAAAATTCAAATCTTCTTAACAGTCATGATATTTCCACTTGCTTAAAAATAAATAGATACATGTACCTTTAAAACAAGATAAAAATCACTTGATGTACAATTGTTTTTATTGAGGCTTTAAGAAAAGGATGAGAACTTACCTTTCATTGTATTCAATTATCAACACCTACTTTCTTCCGTTAGCCTCACACCTAATGTATTGGAGTGTCAATTAAGCTCGGAGAACAGTTATTTTCATAAACACTTTGAATAAATCATGGTTCCTACAGGAGTTGCACTTCAGCAATTTTAAAACACCTTTTGTATCAGGAAACGATTTTAGAAAATATACTTGTGAAATTTAATTTGTCAAAATCGTATTATATTTGACAAACCTTGAACATAATTTGATTAGTATGTCACAGGTTAGGTGAAACTGTAATTAAGATCCTTTTTATTTTTTTCCTTCGTCAATTACCTGTATATTTGAATTTGATCATGGCTGTCTTGTAGGGGGCAACATGATGGATTATTTTCACCTTAACGTGACGGGGGAGCTTTTCATAAAAAAAGCCATTGACAGAGAAGGTGGAATCAATGGACAACCAATAGACTCTATAGATTTAGTTGTCTGGGCAACGCCACTTTGTTATCTGGAAACGGGTGCCACCTCCAGGAAGAAAAGATCAACAAATTTGCGTTTGGCACCTATAGAGTATGACCCTAGAAACACCACATTACTCTGGGTACAGGTGAAGATTGGTGACATCAACGACCACGCCCCCATGTTTAAAGAATCTCTACTCAGTATTGGCGTCAGTCGTAAAACTCAACTTGCAGAAATCATCTACAAGTTACACGTATGTAGAGATGTTTATTATACCAATATCATAAGAGTGACTATCAATCATGACACTGGTTTTGGAACTTTTGTTATTTACTTTCAAGCAATTGCAAGTTCTTTCAATAAAGTGCATTTGTGTTAAAAATTTGAAAATGAAATATGAAAGTTTACTATATATCAAACAATATATGAAAAAGAAGGCTGGTAATATTCAATATGAAAGGTTGCACATTTAAAGTTATTTGTGAAAATTTAAAAAGACAAGTTGGATCTTGGAATGTTTCATGTCACATAAGAACGGTTAGAAATACATCAATGCTGTGAATATAGTGTATGAGGTGTTTGAAATTTCTGTTTTTCAGAATGATGTGATAGATGAAGATATTGGTAAGAACCGAGTGCACAGATACCGTATGAACAGTATAGACTTCACTCCTTATCGTGGAAGTACTAACCAACCCCAGTCCACGGTCAACTCCTCCTTCTATCTGTTCCCAAATAATGGCACCATCAAGACCAGCACTTACTTCCGCTCCGATCTGTCCGGATTTTACCGCATGAACGTGTCTGTTATGGATACGGTGGCTCCTTTCTACTCTAATAACGCTATGATACGGGTAAGCAACAAACAGGTATAATTGTTACAAAGAGTACTGAATATATTTTTACAAACAGTGCCTAAGTTGGAGAAAAGAGTTTATTTATCTAGACCTTTGTTGTATACTTGTTGAAGATTCTCATTTCAAATTCAGGCCTTTGCTATAGCAAGCAGATATGTGTTGTGAGAACACAGCTTTTAAAAGAGCTGTTTTACATCAGCACCTTGATGGAAATATATTTTACCTGTTTGACGTATAATCTTTGTATCATCTTTGTTAGATGAATATTTTACCTCAGAGGAGATATGATATTTCCTCCTGTAACAAATTCTTCTTTGAATGTAACGACATTTCCTTCATTGAGAGGCTGTTTCCTTGGAATATATCAAGTGCATTATAATAACCATTAATGTTACTAGTTTTGCAAAACCACATCCGTAAAAGACCTGCTGGATAATATTCACAGTTTAATTAGAAAGAAGCACGTTAGTTTTGTTATATTTGGTTTGGTTTTATTTTGTTTAATGTCCTATCAACAGCTAAGGTCATTTAAGGACGGCCTCCCCTGTGTGCAAGATGCATGCCTGTAGTGTATGCGTGTGTGTTTTTGGAGGCTGCGATATGTTCGCGTATTAAGAAACCAGTACGTCATTCATAGATCACTTTGTCAACCAATGACAATATCAAACAAGACCTTTGTTAATCATAATGCCGTCTTTTCTGACACAGTTTGTCAGTATGGTCAGGTTACAGGCGGGGAAATGTACGTTAATGTTTGAGGCGACTAATGTGGGGACTCCCTGCAGAATTTTGTCCATGTCTTCTGCTAAGGATACTAAAGAAACAAAAACTGATCTGCTGATCCCATTGTAGTACTTAATATATTAATATTTTTTTCTCACTTCTCTACACATTTTGCGGTGTCTACCTGTGTATATGTTCGTATATGACCTCAGCTGTTGCGAGGACATTAAAATCTAAGTAAGCAAACAAACATATACATTCTTTTTTGGGATATTAATGTATTTATTCCAGGATCTCATTCATATCAGGTTTCGGTCAAGGGCATGTTTCACTTTATAAACAAGTTGAATTGATTTAAGAGAGCAAGTTTTTATTGGTAGAGTAAATAAGTTCCTATGGCAACCAATATTTCGAGGGATATTTGTCAGGCAGAACATAAACATATCGTAATCAAATTAATGCTTCGTTTTTTAAATCTTTTCATGTAAATCAATATTGATGTTTAGTGTAAGTCCTTTTGTTAGAACACCGTTAAGGATGAAATAAAAAAAAATCATCACTGATAATTTAATTTGATATTATATATCCTGCTTCTAAGATCTAGTGAATATCGTTAATAGTCAAGTTACCACGAAGATGACCTTGTTTGGGTCTTTAGCCTGTACAATTATGTAAAAAAACAGGATTGATATCATCAAAGGTATAAATACCTAATTATGGTGATATAAAACAGAAGTCTTCTGTACATAAACTCTGACTCCAGGCCATTAATACTGCTTCAATAAGGAGATAAATTTGATGCACTTTTTTGCATTCGATGAAAACATTTTGATGATACAATCTGACTTTCAGATAAATCAATCTTTCAACTTGTTTCTTTTTATGTTTGATACAAGATATTTGATAACCAAATTTATGTCTAGAACTGCATTACTGATTCTGCCAAACTGTAACTTTCTAGAGATAAAAGAATAAGATTGTGGTGATTTTATTTTCCAGATATCCTTGATCAACGATAATCAGAGAGTCAAAGTTATTTTCAGGAGTTCAGTTGAAGCAGTAAAAAACATCTCTTCCCGGTTTCGAGAGTAAGTTTTCGTGTCTGGATGGATTACAGAGTATTGACCTGGGGTTCTGTGTGTTATCTTAATCTAAATTCCATGCTTCATGTACTTTTTAATGTAAATTTGAATTTATTAAATTTCCAGTTCATAGTATTGCCAGTGACTCATTACAAGAAGGATAAAATAGTCATTCTTATTTCATAAAATCTAGATTAGAGACAAAAGCGATTGGATATAGCATGAAATCGTGTACAATGATTATCAGGATTTTTGTTGCCTGTAAAACACTATTGAGTCATCTTATTCAACCTAGCGTGCGCTAACGCGAAATGTTTTGTTTGAACCTTTAAGTGCACAGAAATTAATTAATAATAATAAGTAATTAATATAATACAATCGCATTATGTGGTTTGAACAGGACTTCAAATTTAATATTCCTGTAGCTTGAGATATGATTAACTGACTGACTGATATTTTCTAACCCAAACAAGTTAGATCTGTATATTGGGACTTTGCCCCTTTCTTGTTGCAGTGATCTGGAGAAAATTACAGGTTACAGGATAGTGGTAGATCAGATACAGACTCATGAAAACACAGAGGGCAAACCGGAGGTTGACAAGTAAGTTTATGCTGCATTTCATCTATTAATTTCAATTATTTTAATAACAAAGATATCTGAGATATACCATTTCTTGCAAAATTGGTTTTCAACAAATTTTGGATTTTTTTTGTAATTGTTCATTTCAATTTTCGAATGTCTGATGTCCTTTTAATCTCAATGTGTTTTATCATTCCTGTAGATTTGACATGATAATTAGTTGCTATATTAATTTTCATAAGAAAATAAAACAAAATATTCCTTTCAAGTTTTTAAACCCGTATTTTTTGCACTTAGACATTCTTAAGTTGAAATATAAAAACAAGCAATTTTTAAGTTCATAAGAGCTTTGTCTCTGTAGTTTATCAAACAATGGTCTTCACTGGTTTTGATGATGCAGGATTGTATCATGAGGTGAAACGATCAGTGCTGTTTTTTGAATATCAATGTCTTGATATAGAAATATTGACGTTTTTATAAAGTTTTTGAAAATAGTATTCAATGGTAATATTTAGTTAATGTCGTCGATGTTGTGGGTTTCGGCTTAGGATTATTTATTAAGGATACATTATATTTTGTAGACAGTTGGGGGGAACTTTTTTAAGTGTTTAATTGATCTATGTATCCGTTTTTAGATTATCCCGCCTACCATTATAACTATTGTGTAATCTGTTAATTTGAACGCAGTAGTCGGTAAAGTGATTACTCAAGTTTTAATGATGTCAACATAGCTATGAATAATACTTTTTGTTTCGTCATTTTTATTGAAAAATTGTTTCTTTGTTATACAGGACTGATATGTTCATCCATGCCGAAGATAAAGTCACCAATAACATTATTGAACCCTCGGAATTATTGAGGTGAGGTTTACTTTACTATATCCAAGCTATAGTTTATTTTTGTAATATTTTCTAGGTTATTTTATTTCTTTGAAAGTCATTATCCATTATTTAAGTTGAATTTAAATCAAATTTGAAACTGCGCCAGGGTAAATCAGGTTACAATGGAAGTGGGTGTAAGTTATGTAGTTTGTTCATTAATACGGAAAATTATGTAAGGTTAAACTGAAATTGTAAATTAGGCAAATATATTTCCATTTTGTTTTTTCCTTAGTAAAATTGATGCTCATGCAGCAGAACTGATTGGTGTCTTGAACGAGTATAACATTCTTCAGATCGTGGTAAGTTTTTGTCAATTCATGCTTTCCCGTGACACCATAATTTATAAGAAAGAAAACAATTACTTCGCGGTACAAAGGACTGTTCAAAATTCTTTCAAACACTGTGTATAAATAAATCAAACGTTGCCATGCTGTTTTCAGATTTCAGTAAAAATTATTAAACTGAGCAAAACCTAATTAAATTTTTAGCTATGTATGAAATAAAAAGTTAAATCTAATATATAATTTCCTTTCCATTTATATGACAAGAAATTTTATAAGCTTATGGTTAAAACATAGCTCATGTACGAACACAAGTTACAAACGATGTTGCTTTTGTAGGTTGATCACGTAAAGTTGAAGGTTCTATGTATTCTTGATGGTAATTATTGTTCCAATAAACAAGAAATTAGTGTCTCGTTTTAGGACGAAAACATTTTGATTATAGTAGTTGCAGTTTGTATTGGTGTATTATGTTGCAGCCAACAACGCAGACCGCCGAGGAAGATGACTCCCAGCGCTTATTAGTGATGGCGATTATCCTTCTAGCAATCATTCTCGGTATCCCCTGTCTTGTACTGGCGATTGTCCTTCACATCATCAGGAAGCAGTAAGCATCTCGAACTTCTGAACCTTGTTCATTTAGATTTTTTAAGATGTGTTTGTCTCAATTAAGACATTGTGACTGATAGAATATATTGTTTGAAGACATAAGAGATAGAAAATCTACGCGAGAAATTGAACTTGATTCAGAATCAAGGTTTGCCAACAAATTAGTGACAAGCAATTGCACTCAATACAACGATTTGTCTCCAAGTACTTTTGTATTAATATTTAAACTATGTAGGTCTCGAACTAGAGTTCAGCAGATGAGCCTATGTGGGATAGAAGTATTCATAATTGGTGTCCCGCTTGGAACGTGTGTCTTACAAACATAAGATAAAATAGTGTCCAATGATGACCAGGCCACTCCGTGGCTATTTAAAAAATATCATCACACCATGAACATATTAGTATAGATCAGTTGTGCATTCAGGGAGACGTCACTGAAAAACAAATATCACATGAGAAGATATAATAAATTTTGATAGATCTCAATTTTTTCAGTGTGTGTTGCAGATGAATTAACACCTTTTCAGTATCACTATTAAGAGTAAATGAAACAAACGTTGCAATTTAACTCAGGGCCCACTTTTAATTAAATTTCATTTGAACAGTTCCCTGATTGTGCCCCACAAACACGCAATATTGTATACGAGTCTCATTGAGCCGTATTTTGATTTTAGTGAACAAGAATATCTCAGACTCCAACCAGGGGTACTTAATGCGAAGTTTCTGATCATATATGGCTTCATTGTATTAAATATCTAAAGAAGGTCCATGACATTTTCTTTCAAAAATATATTTCCATGATTCCTGAGTTATAAACAAACCGCCCTGAAACCTTTCTTGCCTTATATATATAGCCCAACACTTCTGCTTCGGTAATAGGGGAAGAGAAACAACTCTCACTTAAAGCTTCAGGATAGTCCAAAGTTTGATATGTCGCACACTTGATCAATATGACTGAAAATATAATTTCCTGAACAATTATAAAACTGGAGGGAGAGTATAACAAATCAAGTAATTTCTTTTTAGATTTTGAAGCGTTTGATAATAACTTTATATATTCGCTGAGAGATTACGTTTTTTGTTGAATTATTAATTGAGTACTGCCGTATGCAGATTACACATACATCAAACCACATTAGACTATAAAAAAATCCTCGATCTAATGCGTGGAACAAATGTGTTATCTTAAAATGATTAGTTTCACTAAGTTAAGTATTTTATCATATTGTGTTTAATTTCCAGGTACCAAAGGAAATTGAAGGCAGCAACAGCAATGGCATACGGTAAATGCAAATGATTTCTGAATATGTAGACTTATAGTTTGATAACTCCAAAAAAGTCAAGTAATTGCCTTATAAATTAAAAAAAAAATACTTCAAATGTCATATTCTTCTTACATGATTATCATTGGTTTCTTGCATTTGTACTTATCAATCATCGAAAGTATTCATCAAACACTTACATGTATTTCCCCGGGTCAATTCGATGAGTGTATGAAAATGATGTAAACAATTGTATACAATCAAATGAATAGTTCGATCATAATCTCGAAAATGGCGAGAGAATAACCATCAAATAAAGTGGGATTAATTTAATACTTTTGCAGGCATTTCCCAAGGAGGAATTTTTATTTATACAGGATAATACATCGAGATATATTTTAAATCTGAAATTTTTTCTAACCTACTCATAAAAACATTCCTAATTAAAAATCTCATGTATGCTATTGTATCCTTATGTTTGTCTTAGGTCATAGAGGGCCAGGAAACTCATGTATGTAGCTTACGATGTTGTTATTGCATGCAATGTATTTTTACGTTCATAACTAATCATCATATATTTTCTATTGATCTGAAATGTCACTGTCAACCATGGTTTAAGATTTATTCTCAACGTCTTATTTATTGGTAAATTTTTAACTTTCCGAGAAATACTATCTTCTGAAAACGTGTTTTGTGGGAGTCAAGATATATTAATTATTGTTTTCCTCAGTATATGTTGTTTTATTTGTTTCTCTTTTATTGCCGAATATATGTCATTGTTGACACAAGTTTATGTTAAATAAACAGTTTCATTTAATCAATATTAACGTCAATATCTCCAGTAATTTTCTATTGAAGAAACCTCCGATTCTGTAGAAACTGCCACTTTTTATACTATCATTACCCTACAAAAAACATTTTGAGGGAAAAACTGTTACTGTAACTTTATGATCAGTTTGATATATAAACTGCATGGCATGCTTTGGGTCAGTGTTTTGGAACTATTTTAAAGAATGAATATTGCTATGGTGATAAATTTCGCGTGTCCTGAGAACATTTGAAGAAGTTCGTGTTTATTTGGTTTTAATACAAAATGATTTCATAAAATAAATGTTCACAAAAAAATGACATTTTCTGAAGCTACCTGAAAATGGTATACAACACTATCAAACATATGCAATATTTTGCATCCAAGGGATCGTTTATTGATATATGCTTTATGCCAAATTAAGTATGTACAGCCATTGTTTACTTTTGCAGTAGTCATAAGTGAGTGAAAGAAACATATAGAAAATAAATCGACTTTTAACCCTTGTATTGCATATTTATTGGAACAGTGTATTCTAGTATATACCAGTACTAATTCTATTCCATTTATACGCTTCATATTATGGGTTTTATATATATGTTTCTATGACTTTACCAGGTATTGTTGCACCTTGTCTTTACAAAAAGTTATCCTTGTTGTGCCTGCATGCATTGTCTATTAGAACGATTTCAGTAAACCAGTATCCATTTATTGAATTTATACAAAGGAACTTCGTCTATCTGGATTCTGTTACGCAGAATAATCAGGAAATTATACTTTATTTGTAAAACTCGTTTTCTGGACATCAGAAGACTTAAGATAAATTGCTTGAAAAATCTTGTTGAAGTCGTTTTTAGAAATCTCTTCATTTGGAAAAGTTAACAGAAATAAAAATGTACTGAAGGTTCCTCCGTTTATAAATAATATCACTGTTCTGTACAAAAAATCATATCATTGTTTGTGGAGAGTTAAGTTTAGAAATTTAACAATTGTCACTCAAAACATGTATAAAATTCTTTATTCCTCAATCACAGACCGAAAGCATGAAAAATGCATGTGCAATTATGTCAAGACCATCTTGCAATTATACTAACTTGGTATCTGAAATAATGTTCTTCTACATTGTAATATTTATCAAATCGAAAAATGATTAATTCTTTATGGCTCAACATTGCAATAATTACATCAACATCAAACTGGTTGAAAATTGGTTAACGGTGGATTTTGAAATGAGTAAGACAGTGGAAGGTGAAGTGGAGACTGAAGAAAAAAGAAGTCTTTGTCAGGACGCAAATATATAATTCTGCAAGTGGTCCTACATTCGTTCCATCATTCGATCGTGCTGTAGGATAAAACAGGCAGTATTTGTTGAAAAAAACTTTGGTTTTGATTCGTTGAATCATTAAGTATCGAGGATTGTACAGATGATATCAGGCGAAAGAAAGATAATACTGCAAAAATGTACTAGTATGGTAACTGATTTTTCTGTTTCATTTTATCGTTTTAGGGTCAAAGGATTCAGATATGCAAAAGTTAGAAATGCCTGGAACAAACATGCATGCATATGAAAAGTAAGTATACGAAACATTCGTACGTACCGTTTTAACAAAGTTCTATTTATATAGTCTGATGTTTTCTGTGATATTTTCATCATGTTCTATTAATGTGGGGTCTACTATTAGTAGTTGCAGAACTAAAATGTTATTTATCTAAGTAATCTAAATACTGTTATGACTGTTTAGAAATCTTATCTAAATCTTGATTTATTTCCTTTACACAATGCCGACTCTATCCTAACACCACCCTATATTATCACAACATGTGTACTTACACAGTCGCTCACCAATACACTCACACTCTATTAGTTATGTTATAGGTACGTTACGAGTACAGTCGTAACTGCAAATTCCTCGGGCTTGTTATGATGATTTATTGGGACATAAACTCATTCACCCCTGAAACTTCATAATCAACTATTCCAACATTTGAATTGGAAGATTTTAATTGTGTCTTTATTGGTGAATGAGTTAACAAAAGTTTCTTAGAAAGATGTTTTCCTTGGCTTTATTTTTTGCTTTTTTTTCTATCATGGGGATTAATACTTGCAACAGTTGCTGAATTGGCTTATGTTCAAAGGTAGCAGATACAAGATATTACTTTTCATGAAATTCCTTTAATACGATTTTTTTTACAAAATTTTCATGGAAAACAAATAGCTATGAGATTCCGTGGTATTTTATATTTCTATCTTACTGCAAGTTATATGAAGAAAAAATCATCGTGTGATTGATTAAAAGTTTTAACATGTCACATTGCGAGTTTTTCATTGGATGTTTTTGGTTAAGTTTTACGTTGCTATGGTTTTTATTTCGTTTGATGACAGGGTACTGTAATATTACAATTCTTTTAAATTTGACTGATCGGACTTTTCCCATGCTAGACCTATCTAAGGCTGTTGATTCGGGTTGATTTCTTTGTATATTGTTTAAATTTTCCAATGTTGATAACACAAGAAATATAATTTGATAAAGGAATGTTTTGGGTTTGCAATGTTAGTTGGTTAAAGGAACACATGTGAAAGGAAATCACTCAAATAAAGCCTCCCGTCCTCGAATGCAGCGGAAAAGAAATATTTGATTCTGAAGAAAAAAATGTATAATGTTGAAATGTTTGTATACGTTTTTCAATGCAAAATGAACATTTCTGCTGATAAACACTAACGTGTGTGTGTATATTATCGTGTAATAAACTTCGTCAAACCTTTTTTCAGATCACATTACGACAATTTTTGGCTTACGCGGTCAGATAGAATGCAATCGTAAATACCTGCAAAATAGTTTAGCTCTTTTTCTCAATATATTGTGAAATTGTTCAGTATCTGCATATCATATTAAATGTTTGTAAACAGCAAGCTGTTCATTATTACATACCTGTGTTTGAATGGATTGAGTTATCTTCATTACATTATAATCTGTAGAATGGTTTTAAATATATGATTTTAATTTTATTTGTTTTATTCTTTTGCTACCCGATTATTGAAATATTGGTTTCAATTATATCCGTCCATGGTCAGGAATGTTCTGCAGTTGTCGTATTGATCAATGATTTCACTTCCTAGTATCACTATATTTCTTTCACAATCACTGGCATCATTTACCGAATCTACAACGGGAATATGGTCATGATTATTTCTTATTACCATCCCTAATTTCTTTCAAAAAAAGTAACAGTAAAGTAATTGAAATGTTATACACTTGGATAAAGGAAAATGAACAACAAGAAGTTATAAGGTATAAGCCTCAGATTCACAAACGTTTTTAAACTTATTTCTTCTTTGCAATGCATTGCATGAGCTAATGAAATCGTTAATGGATATTTCCTTAATATCATCCTAGCCAGCCAATGTAAAAACCTTTAGTTTAGGAATTCACTGAAGTGAAGTAAACATTCGTGAAACTTGGGCAAAACCTTTCTTTCTCTGTTATGTTAAGAATAATTGGAATAGTAGTTAGGAATAATAAGTGTTAGATTTGTATGATATATATTACAACAATACAAATCCTTGCATGCCTACTTAGGATCAGACATATTCTGGAACACGATTGTACCGATACGTAGCTAAAGATTTATCAAACCCACCAGTAGGTATGGCATGGTAAATTTCTCTGCTCCAGCTTCAGTTCTAGAATTTAGACATGTTATTTTAAGAAAACAAGTTTTCATTTCTTCCTCATACAAAATTTTGTTGTACTGCATCATATTCAAATTTGTAGTTGATATTTTAAATGTTGCATTCATTAGTTGTAATGTGGCATGCAGTTTAATTTCAGCCCATCATTTCAGAATAAATTTAATTGTCGTGGAATTAATCTAATTCTCAGCATCCTTGCATCGTTATTTCATTAATAAATGTGTATTTTGAAACTTTTTTAGTAACCTTTCTTTTCCTTTCTGCCTTACAATGAACAGAGTTTTTGAGACCGAAACAAGATTTTAGGTTCGGTAATATGTTGTCAAATTTATGTCAAAAATTAGTGTCTGTATTTTCTTTTCCCATTGCATGCATTGTTCACCAAATAAACAGTTCCTGTTGGTATTTGGCATGTGTCTTGAACCCAAAATTGTATTGACCATCCTATTATGTTTTAAATCTACACATACAAAATCTCACAACAACGTTTCCGACTTCATTTGTTTTTGCTTTCAGTTTTTGAACATGTGCATCTGTAAAAAGATTTCATCAAGATTTGTTTTGTTTTTATTTGTTTGTTCTTTTGTCTGAAGTCTTACATGTTAGACGAACAAAATGCATTTACCTTTATACAGCCGACAAATTACTGTTTATAATGAATCAAACTCTATATTGGATGAACATATAATCATGATTACTCATATGGTACAGTAAAACAACTTGTGTTGAAGACAATTACCTACTCAAAGTGAAACAAAATGAACATCAAGAATAAGGTCTTATTTGTGACATATACATTTCTATCTGTGATGAGTTCTTAAACGTGTCTGCTATCTCATTAAATACGAACATATTCCATCCATACTAAAACCTTTTCACTGATGTTAACGTCTACCACAAACTCTATGGAAAACACAATTGTTTTAAATGTCAGGAACGGGACGAACAATTAACTCGAGAAATGCCACTTCCTTAACTCATTCACCCCTGAAGACACATTTGAACTCTTCAATTTCAAATGATGGAATAGTTCATTATGATATTTCAGGGGTGATTTAGTTAATTAAATACGTATCGATATCTAAACATTCAAATTTATCCTGAGATTTGCTGTAATGCAAGCATTCTAGCGTTTTGACAAAGCACTTTAATAAGTGCACGGAATGATCGAATATGCCCGAATTTCAAGAATTTTCACACTCGCCTTGATAAATCCGGGTGTGTCAAAGGGACGGACTGAAAAAATATCCCTCATTGTAATGAAAGCACATGAAGTTTAATGAAATAAGTCAATTGAATATTGTTCAGAGTAACTGAATAACTTTTCAATAGGTTTTGATATTTTTAATATTCTGAGAATAAGTCTTCATCAAAATCAGTTGAAGACAGGAAGAAGCTGTAAGATCCGTTGTCAAACATATAGTGGGATTTTGTTGTTAGTAGCGTTAAACTATTTATAAGCTTTTGACAGTTGTGTGCTGGTCGGTTGTCCTCTTACAGCTAGAAAGAAATTGTTGAAACCTTTAAGGCAGAAAGTTAATACAGGAACTGTATGAATATAGGCAAACAATTATCGAGATGAAATAATCTGGATTTGTTAATAATCAGGAATTATGTGGGAATAATTTGTAATTGTTAATGAATAGGTATTGTGTGAATATTCACGTGATGTGTTGTTTGATTTGATATTGACTCATACATGTATTCCCAGTGTTTGTTTTGTTTGTCTGTTGATTGCAAAAAATGTCTTTGTATAATATGCAATTTATTAACTTGTGTTCAGATACTGTATACCATGATTATAGGGATAATACAAGACTTCTTACACAAGTTGTTATTTTTCTCGT
>JAULCA010018121.1:0-18848 GCA_032360845.1 Crassadoma gigantea
AATTGCCGAGCGTTTAGCAGGAGTAGAAACTACCATTTTTATAGACTTTGGTATGTCTCGACCAGGGGACAGAACCCGAAGCCTTCCTCACAGGAGCGAACGCTCAATTTATGGCCAAAAGTGAGGCATTGTCAAGGGAGACATTAGAAAGAAGAAAGTTATTTAGAAAGAAGAGAATAGATAAGTTCCCATACTTCGTCGCCTCCTACGATCATGCCATGGGGGCAGCAGGTACAATTCTTACGCCCTACCTGCAGGGACCTATTGAATAGTCAAATTGGACACGCTAATCTTAAAGTTTCATTTCAAAAATTCATCAACAGTTTATAATTGGATCTATCGTTTTAAACAATCTTGGTATGGAGAATTGGTAATTGTACAAAGACTAAAATATTATCATCAGGCTATTATGTGTTTTAAGAAATTTTACAAATAATTTTACCTTATTGAAAAATAACTGATAATGGAATATTTATTATAAGCCATAATTCTACATATAATAAATTCAAGTTTCTATATCTTAAGTTATATATGTTAACAATAAATCTCAAATAACTTTAACCTGGAAATGGTTATATAGAATATATTCTATCTTCTAGGATTTGATAGAAGTGGGTTAGTTGAAAATTGTTCGCCTCAGTCTGCGTTTCCCAAAGGAAATGTATTTCCGTTGGGGGGCATTCGAGGTCTACTGTGGTGTAATTCCTATAGTAATTTAGGATAAAGCGTAAGCGGTCTACAGAATATGTATAGACCCCATCAACGGAATATGGTTTTATACCAACTCCCCTCTGTACCATCATTTGGAGTGAACTATTTGGCAGAGTAGCAGCAGACGTCTCGTACTTCCGGCCTCCAATGTTTAAGATTATCCTGGTGTTCTGTACTTTCCGCACCTTTGCATGGTATTGGTAAGCCCCGATTTCCTGCTTGTATAAGAGCTTGCAGAACGTCAACGGCTGCCACTCTGGCTACAACATGATGTTCAACGACTGCTGCACCCAATAGTTGACCTGTTACTGTCCCTACTCCTACATGCTGTACCTGTCCCTGCTGGTAGGGCGTACGATTTGTACCTGGGGCGTCCTGCTGGGGGTGTCTCCGGCAGTATGTTTCAGTGAGGTATCACTATAAAGTCGGCATCAGTTCCGCAATATCACAAGGACACAAACACAAACATATTGCAACCTCCCGAAATACACATGCATACACTACACTCATATAGCTTGCACACAGGGGAGGCCGTCAACAAATGGCCAAAAGTTAGGCATTGTCAGGGGATTTGGTTTGGTTTTATTTTGTTTAACGTCATTTTAACAGGTAAGGTCATTTAAGGACGGCCTCCCCTATGTGCAAGGTGCATGCGTGTAGTGAATGCGTGTGTATTTTGGGAGGCTGCGATATGTTCGTGTATTATCCCCTTGTGATAGCGCGGACCTGATGCCGACTTTATAGTGCTACCTCACTGAAACATACTGCCAAAGACAGCCAGCAGGACATCCCACCCAGTCACATTATACTGACAACGGCGAACCAGTCGTCCCATTTATAAATTGCTGAGCGTTTAGCAGGAGTAGAAACTACCATTTTTAGAGACTTTGGTATGTCTCGACCAGGGGACAGAACCCAAAGCCTTCCTCACAGGGGCAAACGCTCAACATATGGCCAAAAGTGAGGTATTGTCAAGGGAGACATTAGGAAGAAGAAAGTTATTTAGAAAGAAGAGAAAAGATAATATCCCATACTTCGTCGCCTCTTACGATCATGCAATTGGGGCAACAGGTACAATTCTTACGCCCTACCTGCAGGGACATGGGAGACATAAGGGAAAAGATAAGGTCCTAAATTTAGTCGCATCTTACAATCATGCATTTTGGGGCAGCAGGTACGACATATATTACCTTGTTGACTAATTTGACTTTGAAATTCTGGATTAACGCTCTATTCGATAGAATAGGGCGAACGAGTCGAATTGTACTACATCATCGGTAACTTTATGATATATGCAGGCTAGTTACAAAATATTATCTAGACCGTTTTTAGAAAAAAATTCTCTGGCTATGTTCGTTTTACAGGGTCAGTAACTTGAGATTACTTAATACAAACACTTTCATTATTTTTTACGATCGGTTAATATCTTGTTTGTCGGGGTTAGACATTTCTAGCTTTAAATTTCCTAATCATCTTTCATCATTAATGACTTGGGTAGATTGCGTATCAAATGCCATTCCACGTATTGTCTTTTCACGAGTTGATAAAATAACGTGTAGGACGCAATCAATTGTAACGCAGTACTAATATTTTTTTTCCAATATAAGTATATCACATTATATGTAAACATTTGATAGGTGGATGTATGGGAATCGTGATGACAAACTCGGAGGTTTTGAAAGCAAGTGATGACAAAAGGCGGGTATGGAAATCGGATAATGACAAAAGCCAAATGAAAATCTTGAAAATTATGAAAAAGACGTAAATATTGAAACCTTGTAACGACAAAGATAGTGAAATGGAAATAAATCAACAAACCAGAAATGTGTCGAAATAACATGAAAAAGTCGCCCAATCTCCGGCATGGTTATTTTCAGTATATTAAATTATTGACCGAGCTACAATGACAGATGTCCACCTGTCAATCCAAAATGGTCTAATAATGACAAGGATTATATGCATACAAACTGTTTAGGTAACCGTGCCAACACCTGGATATCATAAGGAAGCATGTAGTTGATTGTTTTGAAGAAAAAGTTCTGTTTTATGACCATAAATCACAAACACTGTAAAAATTTTCTTTTTTACCTCGAAGGTGAGCTTTTGCCATGGCGCGGCGTCCGTCGTCTGTCAACTGTATATAAATCGCCTCTAAAAAAGGAACTACTGATCCAAATTCGACCACTATTGGTCACAAGAATCCTTGGGGGAAGATATACAGATTTTGTATAAATGGTGGGTCTGGGCCCCAATAGAGGAAATAGAGCATGTTCTTTAAAACCAGAATACACCGTTGAGAAAAAGAATGGCGAGGGAAAAGTGCAAATTTTACACGGGAACCTACTTCTTCTAATTAGTTTCATCTCCGGATTTGATCAGCCTGTATCATCTCCACGACGGATTAAACCCCCAGTGACACGCTTACAAAAGGCTGCTAAGGATAATAATTGTTGTATCATAAACATTCCGATATCGAGGTCAGTATCTAGCTATAATCTGACTGGCTATTGGGGTTTGAGCGCGATACCTCTGTATGACTTGGTTGACGAGAGAGCGACGACTGACAAAAACATAAGTGAGGTAAACTCGTTTTACAAACTAACCTGTCGATATCTTCTATTTCTCCTGTCCGGCGTGCGTTTAATCCCGCGAACAGTAGCCGATATTATTTGTACGGTATTTTATATTATTTTAAATAAAACGTGTGAGTGCGTACGCGGGCTTCACCTGAGTGACCGCCATTACACCAGCCGGTACGATTGTTTGTATTTTATATCTTATAATTTGTATCGTTTATGTTTACAGAATTATATATATCAGTGCAGACAAATATATGAGCTGGATAAGTTGTAAAGCCTTCTGCCACACAGAGGAGATTAATTTATTATAATTTCAATATGTATATATCCATTTCAATGTCCCGTCATAGTGTATACGTCCGTGATTATTTTTCATCATTTATAAGTAACATAAAAAGTAAATGCACATAGGCCATACACTTAAAATATATATGTAAAGGTAAATTGCAATCGACATTGTAACTAATAGATAAAGAAATAATTATGACCTATAATCAATTCATTATTTGTTATTATATAATCCCTGGTTAAATGTACGTATTTTTCAGCTAAGTGTAATTAAGTGTTAATTGTCAGATTGCACTCGTATCTGTTGTGTTTGTATCGGTAGCGTGATGTGTATGTGTAGTAAAGTCTTGTATGTTTGTATCGTTGCAAGGTACGATTTACCTACAATAAATAACTGGTTCGTAATCAAAATATCAAGTTTGGGTTGTTCATTTACCCCCAAATACCCCTCGGTGTCATTATGTTTTTAGGCTGGTCTTTGTATTTTAGTAAATAGGAATGACGAGTTCAGAGACTGGCAAGAACAACCTTGGTGCAGCGGTATTCTCCATAGCCTAGATACCGTTTACCGAATTTTGTTTGAGCAATAACATAGAGCCTCGAAATAGAACATTTACAAAGAAAATGATTACGAATGGACGCTTGACTGTAGAGAGAAGGTCAGCATCTGCTTCATCCACGACATCAATAGGTAAATCTATTTTAATCCCTGATGAAAGTAAGTACTAAACGGAAAAGTGACAACGAATCCAACGGACACACTAATGAGCATAATAAAAATTGTGATATTCATATAGGAGACAGAAATCTAACATTTACAACGCACGGAAGGTATTGCTGGTTCCCGCCTACTGCTAATTAGTTTTTTGATGGAAAAGGTACAATGATTCCATTCAAAACAAATCCAATTACGTCAGGTTGATAAAAATGGTAGGGTTCTCTTCATAGATGGCATGCCGCTGTACTTGATATTTTTACATCATTTGTTCACAAAACGTTTGATTTTATGAGATAATGCCTTCAAGCAGTCGCTTCAGTCTATCAACAATAACGGCCTTGAGCAGAGTTGTCATGGTAACGACTGGAACAGTGTAGTGCTGGAGCATGCACGCCTTAAATATTTCAACACCCACAGATTTACACAATTTATAACGATTGAGAAGCTTCCTCGGAAAAAAGAAACAAGGAGATTAAAAATATGGTTACGTCATTAATTTATATATTGCTTTACTTTTCTTCCTAAATATTATTACATGCCTCACGGTCTATCAGCACATTTTATGTGAACCATGGTCGACAAAAAAAATGCAAACTAAATGCACCATACAAACTAAGAGGCAAAAGGCAAACGTCGCTACTTTATTGAAAAGACTAACAGCTTTCAGATAGTCAAAAAGTGTAGAAACTGTTTGGGTTCAGTATTGTTAAACCTCATAACAACACCTATGGTCATTTAGTTTGGTTTTGGTTTTATGTTGTTTAACGACCTATTAACAGCTAAGGTCATTTAAGGACAGCCTCCACTGTATGCAATATGCATTCGTGTAGTGAATGCGTGTGTTTTGGGAAGCTGCGATATGTTCGTGTATTGTCTCCTTGTGATAGCGCGGAACTGATGCCGACTTACTAGTGCTACCTCTCTGAAACATACTGCCGAAGACACCCAGCAGGACATCTCAGCCTGTCACATTATACTGAGAACGGGCGAACCAGTCGTCTCACTCATAAATTGCTGAGCCTTAAGCAGGAGTAGAAACTACAATTTTTATAGACTTTGGTATGTCTCGGCCAGGGGACAGAACCCAAAGCCTATCTGGGGAGAAGGGGGCGGGCTGATTTGAGTGGCTAGAAGGGGTTATATTGACTCGAATTTCAAAAATCTGAAGTACCAGATATGGAAAAATAAAATTCTTTTTGATGGATGAGAGGGTCTTAAGGGCCCATTACGAAAATTGTGAATGACATGACTGCAGGATTTGACATTTCTTCCTTGGGAGAGGGGTAAGGTATACCAATGATATTTTCCAGAATGATTTCGATAGTTTGCTTTGGAAATAATTCAAACTTGGTCAGAATTATAAGTTTGGGATGAAAGTTTGATGGTATGCACATATTGTCCCTGACGGACCCTCAGGAGCTTGTGGGCAGCGCCAAAATGTTTGAAATTTCAACAAATTTCTCCTCAAGATCGTCACCAGGTATGGTAGAATCAAACTATTTTTTCAAATCATATCATAGAAGTTTTACTATCATCAATATATCACAACTCTTTCATGAAACTTGAAAGCTACTTTCTCTGATAACGGTTGCATTCAAAACTGCTTACCTCATGTGACCGTCAAGGCCGCTAAGCCTCTTGTTAATATTTCAATTTTAATTCTAATATTTATCTTCCGTACAGTTCTTCCTACCCCAATACATCTAAGTAGGTTGTTGTTGTAAAACCCTATCCCATAGATAGATTTGCAGGGCCCTCGCCGACAATTTCATCAGAAAAGTAACCGGAAGAATTTTGTACCATATGTGGCATACAGCATAGGTAAATAAAGTTGATATAAATGTCAAATGACGACCAAATTGACGAATTGATTCAGAAACGCTTTGTTTAATCATAAGGAAAAAGTCACTTTTCCAACAAATTGTACAGTTTGATAAAACATCTCAAATATAAACATGTATTTGTATATACATTGTACAATAATATTGTTGAACAAAGCAAGTCCAAATAATCATTAGGAATACGAAGATAGGGAACACTTAAACGAGACTTTAATTTGGTTTTAGATACAGGAAAACCAAAACAAAGTTAACATTTCACTTAGCCATGTAGCTATGAAAGGAACTGGTTTGGTTTGATTTTGGTTAACGTCCTATTAACAGCTAAGATCATTTCAGGACGGCCTCCCCTGTGTGCAAGATGCCAACTCAGTGTTTTACAATAGAGGGAATGATAAACAAAACTATAATCTACTTTTTAGCATTAGAAGGGAGATAACTCCCAAAACCATGTTATACATTTGGAAAGTTGCTGAGATATTTGTTGTGTCTGCCAAGACGCATAGGTATAGTTTATACCTCAAACGTCAACAATTTTTTTTAAATGCCGAGCTCAACATAACAACTGGATGTTAATTTCAAATGTAATTGATGAATCAAACTATTGCAAAGCCTTCCTCACAGGGACGACGTTAGTGAGTTTGATTTAGTATTGTTAAACGTCCTATCAACAGCAATGGTCATTTTAGGACGGCCTCCATGCATGCAAAATGTATGCGTGTGTGTTTTGTCTCATTGTGATAGCACGGAAAGAATGCCGGCTTTATAGTGCTACCTCACTGAAACATACTTTCGAAGACACAGTAGGACGCCTTTTTAAACTTTTGCTTCTTGTTTTTATGTATTCTTTGTGCATGTCTATTGTAAAATGACTTAAAACGTCGATGGGCCGTAAACAGAATTAAACTAAATTAAACCCCACAACCGGTCATATTATATTGACAAGGGCCGAACCAGTCGTATCTCTCATTATATACTGAGCGTCAAACAGGAGCAGAAACTACCATTTGTTAAGACTTTGGTATTTTTCGGCCAGGGGACAGAACCCAAAGCTTTACTCGCATGTGCGAAAGCTTAACAAATGGCCAAAAGTGAAACATTGTCAAGGGAGACATTAGGAAGAAGAAACATTTTTAGAAAGAAGAGAAAAGATATATCCCAAATTTAGACGCCTCTTACGAACATCATACAATCGAGGTACAATTCTTACGCCCTACCTGCAGGGACTATGTTGGTTGCTTGCCTCCTTGTAAAAGCGCGAATATTACGCCGACTTTATAGTGCTATCACGCTGAAATACCATGCTGAAAGCACCCAGCACAGCATTCCGGCTGGTCACATTATACTGGCACAGTTAACCAGTTGTTGTCATTTCCTTAAAAAACAAAACGTTACTCGGGGAATAACAACTACCATTTTAAGAACTTTGGTAAGTCCCAGCCTGGGAACAGAACCCATTGCCTTCCCCACCTGTGAAACGCTCAATATTAACGCCATAAGTGAATTGTTGCTTAGCAAGGCGCTAGGAAATATGTTCATGTTTGTCTCTTTGTGAAGATAAAGATCCAAAATATTGCACTTGTTGATCAACTAACATTTGCCAAACACATGCGAAAGAAATAAAGCATACTGCATGAAGGAAGTTCAATGGAATATTTAACGTTCATCATTTAAATTGTTATATAACTCTTTGGTAAGACCTCATATAGAATGTATAAATCCAGTATGGAGCCCTCGTTATAAAAAAAACCGTCATTGGAATTGAAGATATTAAATAGTACATTCTTCCACGACTATAAAATTTATCCTATAAGGAGCGTCTACAAAAATTTGGATTACCAAATATTGGACTATAGAAACTGACATTGTGATATGATGGAAGTATATAATAATATTTGATTATATGACACAGAAGTGGCACACTTGTTTATAATTAAAATACAAGATTCATCAGGTCATTACCTTCAAATATTACAGGGGTATTTGACGTATTCGTTGCCATATGAAACAACCTCTCGTCAAAGGTAGTGCGCGCAATGCCAGTTTTCCAATTAAAGTACGAAATAAATGAGCATTTGAAATATCAACCACAAAAACATTGTTTTTAAGTAAGTAAATTAATATTTAATTTGCAATTCCAAATTAAAATCATGTATATTTTAATTAAAAGCTGACTACCAATTTTAAACTCGAACATCTAAAAAAACTGTATATTTCAAGGAATGAAATATACCTTGAGTTGTCTTTCTTTGAATCACTAGAATCCTAGGCGTGTCACTCGTATTGAAATGTTGTCATTAAAAAGTTCTCTTGGTGGTTAAAGGTAAATGCTTAACTATCTTAAAACTATCGGCCTATTCAGAAAGCTGCATCTCAATAATAGTCACTTTCATAATGTATTCAATTAGACTTTTGTCCTTTTACCATTTTTCGGTTTGATGTTTTTTTTCTTTTAGCCTGTTTTGTCTACTGTATTGGCCCTTATGACCTTTTAGGTGTCGAAGGATGGTTAAGAATATATTAATAATAGTATTGATCAAAAAAAGATTGCAATTTCATTACTTTACTCACTGATGTGTACAAAATATTAGATAAAATCAGTACTGCAAACGTCTTTTTTATTACCTATAGCAAACACATGAAGGCTTTAAGAGCTTTATAGAGCAGAGCTAGTTTTCAGCCAGCCATCATCAGACGGTGGATAATTTTATTCCCCTACGTCTCTGGTCGGTCCGCTCTCAAAACAATTAGTTAGTGCTATTTACCAGAAAGTACTGTATACCGGGTATATTTCGTGGGGTTTTTTTTTCGCCATATTAGCCTTCACTAAAATCCGTGAATTCTAAACACCAGCAAAATATTCAGTTACAATGACGTTATGGAGAAGTGTCGGTCTATGAGAATATAAAAACAACGTTACATCAATTTAAAGTACATGATAAATAACTGAGATATAGAAGCTGGGACGTACAGTCAATTCCAATAACGGATAACTGCCCCTGACGTGCTCAAGAGATGCCAGTTTTACACACATTGACAAGCCGTGTACCCGTTCCAAAATGGATTTACCCTTAAACTATTATATTCAAAATGCATTGTAAAGCAAACAAGAATAACGCTTGTTATTAATGAATAATTATCTCGCAAATTTGAAGCGATATACAGTACTAGATGAAACGTTCTCAAATTTCCCATGGTCCCTAGTTATCCATATTATTTTTTGGACTTATCACAAAACCATTGTCGACAGCTAGCCATCTTGAAATTGAGATTTAAAGTTTGGTACCACTATTAATGAAAAATTAACTGGTGAGATCTTTCTCAAAATTAAACATGGTTTCCCGTGTTTCCAAGTTATGTATATCGATTTTTGGGATCACAAAACGGAGATGGTGAAAAGCCAGCATTCTTGAATTTGAGAATGAAAGTCTGTTAGCATTATCTCAAAACCTATATGCGAGGTCTCTCTCTCAAATTTCACATTAAGATTTGCTGATTCTTTGTTCAAAACTGCAATTTTTGGGGATGGTTTGCGGCCAGCAACTTTGGCTGTTCGACCATAGAGGCGCCTTGACTGATATTAAGATAATAGAATATTCCCCTAACTTGAGGGCGTGACAGTGAAAGCTCCAACCCGAGGGGTGATATTTTTAATTCATAATTCAGTTCTTGCATACTTCCGTTATATTGTTGAGCTATCGTAAATGGAAAGTAGAAACTTTGACACTCGCCTTTGTGCTTATTTATGTCTTCTAATAGTACACAAAAGAGGTGTGAAGACCCCCAGACCTCAACCACCTGCTATAAAAAGCTGTCCTAGGTCTTGATGTGAGTCAGTGCAGTCGCTAGTCATGGGTCTCACGCGTGTCTTAACACTAGGGCTGGGTATTGATCAAAATTTTTCATTACAATACGTATTGGTTAATTGGCTTTCAATATGTAATACGTATTGATTAATTGCTCGGGTTGTCATGGAAATTTAAACAAAATTGATATTGGAGCATTTTTTTTTAACTACAATTATTTCATTTACAATTAATTATATTATTATTGATGTTCATGTATTGATTTCAGTTTTAAAATTGAATAAAGTACATTTGTTGATGTAGCTGGATTGATTTTGTGGTGTCGGTTCAAATGTGTATTTAAATTTGTCGTTCCTCGGGAAGATGCAACGTCCACATTACAAATGTTGCATCTTGCAACATCAGTGTTTACTTTACTAAAATGGGCCCACACCATTGACTTTGCAGGCGGCATTGTGATAAACACTGGTTATAGCTGCCGATGATTTACTCACATGATTGTTAGCGAAGACGCTTGCCTATCGTAGTAAGGAACTTGGGCTTCGTACTGACCGCCATATTGCATATGGCAATACTAGTGAAAAGTCGGAAACTGTCACTCAAATTCCAGATTTAAGTTTTTGGTCAGAAAAAAATCAAAGAACTTTTTAAGGCATTTTATATGCCACAGTAGCATATGTTGTAATAACTAATAGTTAATTAATAATTCAGTTATTTTTATTTAAGAAAGAGATAATTTTACAGATAAATCTTATTTTAAAACAAAATGTACTGAATATTACTTGCAGTATTAAAACTAAGTTTATTTAAGTAGCTACTTTGTTTAATTTCTTGAATTGAAGTGTTTCTCATTTTCTGTAATTTTGCTTCTTATTTCTATATCACAAAAAAGTCAATACTTAATATTTTTTGGTCTTTAATGAATAGATAAAATGTAGTTCTCTGCTTTGTTAAAAATATGTAGTACTGTAAAACAAGATTGTATAAATCATGGAATTTTATCTAAGTCCGTGTATAAAACAGTTTATGAAAAACTTAATTATGCGCTCAAACTGAAAACATTTGTTTATCTATCGTGAGCGGCTTTGATGTCCGTTGGACATAATTCTAGTTTTATTTTTTTTTAAACCCGAGGCTCTACATCATACATTTGTACATAATATGATGAAACTCATTTCTAAAAGCTTTTTCAGATCTGTTGGATCTGCTAAATTTCTGGTGTCCTCTCCCCCCTGAATAATGTGATTCTGGCGCCCTCCCCCGAAAAGTTTGAAAACCAAGGTGCAATATTCGAGCATCTGAGGGTATTTAACAAACAATGAAAGTTTTAAATTTCTACCTACCTCTTTCAATTTCGTATTTATGACTTATTTTTGTAAGAAATGACACAGAAACTTCTACATGGCTTCAAATGGGAGTCTGTACGTTTTATGTTGTAACTCAATCATATCCTTTCTTGATATTTCGAGTCGCATTCTGTTGTTTCTGGCACTTCCTCCTCAGCCTTCTGTGAAACTTTACTGAAAAACAGATTTGGTTTTATTACGGTATTATATCATTGGAATAGGAAATGAAACAAAACTTTCACCTTCCAGAATTATTGTATCATTTGTCATTTCCATTCCAATATCTTTGTTGAATTTATATCTGAATATCTATTATCTTGATCATTTAACATGTGGTGTTTTATTGTGTATTTTATAACATAATTAATTTTATCATTTAACAAACCTTTAGTTCATCAGTAGCCCATGCTATTTATATTGGCCTTGAGCACAATGTACAATCAAACAATGTACCGCAATTAGTTTTACAGAGCCTTCGCAATAACAAATTGAAGAATATCTCAATTCGAAAAAAATTAACATCACATAATATAACATTATTACCTCAAAATGCCATTTTACCTTTGCTGGGTTCCCGGACATGTGGGAATATTAGGTAATGAACAGGCAGATCGTGCTGCAAAAGCAAAACTTCTACCACCTGAAGATTTAAATTCCATTTTACTGATCACTTATTGTAACATTTATTAGATCACAGTGGCAAAATAATTGGGATCAATGCGTAGATTACGTTCTATTAAACCTGAAATCGGTGAATGGTTTCCTAGCTCCAGAGAGAAGCACCAAGACGAGGTTGTCCTTGCCCATCTCCGGATGGGTCATTTATATATTACCCATGCCTTATTACTCTATCCCCTCCTTCGTACCAATTGTGGATCGAGGGTAGGCGGTCAAAGGACGCCACTTATACCACCTCAAAAGAGATAGCATTAGGTCGCTCAAATTGGATTCACCAAGTCTTGACCTCCAGTCGCTTTTTACAATTTTCATGCTTTAAAATATATATCAATATTGATGTTGTTATTACTTTGCTCACAAACAGTAAACTTTTAAGTCATTTTCATGTGTGAGAAGTAACTTTTCTTTCAAAGTATCAAGATTGAACATCATAAAACCGATTTTAAATCATGAAAACTTTAGCTTCAAATTAAAAAATGCAATGAACATTATAAAAATGTTTTATTTGTATTGTTTACAAGCAAATCGATTACCATGAGTAACCCCTTTCTGCATTCACTGATGAACATGGAAGTGATATCAGGTAATCCACAAACTTAAAGAAAATTTAAGTTAGTTCAATGTAATTGGTGACTAGCTTACTAAAAACTGATATATAGTATATTATCATCTATATACTACCTTATACCACCTACCGGTAGCATGATACGTTCATTACCATTGGTTATCGGAGTGAAAAGAAGTTAAAAACAATTTGAGAAGATCTTGAGAACGGATTTCCCATTCCCCAGCACTTGGGAACGTATTTTCGCAAAACAGATGGACGTCCAAAACCGGAAATAGTGTCTACATAAAAGTGATCCACATAAGAAAATGGTCTGTTATAAACATATCAATACAAAGTTATGGGAAAACATGTGTGAATAACAACATCTTTTCAGGTGTAAATGTGGAAATAGAAAAGCCAATGACGATAGGACTGTTTCAAAACAATCACTTTTTTACGTAGTTTTTAGATTCATTGTATTCCTCCTCGCAAAACCTGTAGTGTTTTTGTAATAATTTGTCATAGGTGATCGTTGACTCTTTAGCTAAAAGTCATTTGGTAAACATGTTGTTTAGTTGAGTTTTTTTGAATGGAGGAATATGAAAAGTAGTGGTTTATAGATGATAAATAGTTTATCACACTGTATTTTCAGAGTTTGTCATTAGAACAATTTTCATCGCGAGCACCTGCATAAAATCGAGAGGCCAACGTAGGTGACCTCGAGATCTTATCATCGTGCCAGCGGGTCCCTGCAGGCGTAAGAATTGTACCTGCTGCCCCCTTTGCGTGACTAAGTATGGGATCTTATCTTTTCTCTTCTTTATGGTTAACTTCTTCCTAATGTCTCCCTTGACAATGCCTCACTTTTGGCCATTGGTTCAGTGTTCGACCCTGTGAGGAAGGCTTGGGTGGGTTCTGTCCCCTGGCCGAGACATACCAAAGTCTTTAAAAATGGTAGTTTCTACTCCTACTTATCGCTCAGAAAATTAGGAGTGGGACGACTGGTTCGCCCGTTGTCAGTATAATGTGACCGGTTGGAATGTCCTGCTGGGTGTCTTCGGCAGTATGTTTCAGTAAGGTAGCACTATAAAGTCTGCATCAGTTCCGCGCTATCACAAGCAGATGGTTTGGTTTTATTTTGTTTCACGTCCATTTAAGGACGGACAATACACGAACATATCGCAGCCGTCCTTATATGACCTTAGCTGTTAATGGGACGTTAAACAAAATAATACCAAACCAAACCAATCAACGAGAGAGTGCGATGAGAAATTTGTTGGAACGTCAAACACTGAATATACACTGTACAGTGTGATAATATATAATTACATACCGACAGTCACTCAGTAAAAGTGTATTTTGTTATGATACAGGTATTTTGGTTATTATATATCATTTAGATAATTGATTTGAACTTTCTTTTTATGCATCAGTTAGGTTTTTACCATGCAATCAAGGTCCTCTAGAGAGTCCATTCAGACTCAATTTCCTCGATGTCCATGGTTGGACAATGCTGCAAGTTCTGGTCTGGTCATCTCCAAAAACCGCTCCACCTGTTTATCTCCGATATCTTATTTAAGAGATAAAAAAATTGGAACTTTTCCATGATTACAAGTTCATGTCCTTAATATGAAAAGCACAACAAGTTATTAAAGAAAGCATAGAGTGTGTCAATATTGAGTCTAAAAGATTTCTATTCAATACAGCATAACCTATACTAAATTAAAGTTTAATCAAATATTTTGTTACAGTTAAAGCATACCTAGTTCAGTACTCATACCAGGCCATTCTGCTATTGCAAGGATAGAAGAACAACCAAACATTGCTAGATCACCAGCAATTCTTGTTTATATTGTGTTCACCAAGTTATTTAGCAATTTAGTTCTCTGTGCCCTGAGTTTGGTCTTCGTGATTTCACTGGACCAGCTGTCCTCGGGAATGGACCATTGCTTGAGGGTTATTCCATAGGTTAAAAATGCAGGAAAACTACAAGCAGAGTGTTAAAAGAAGTACATGGCACTTTTCTTAGCATAAAAGTTAGTAAGTAAAGTTAATCAATGTACTTTCCAGCTCATGGTGGATGTCGGACAAGTTGCTATCTTTTGCCTGTTTGGTTACAGCCACCTTGTTAATACACTTCACGACATCTATCATCAGGTGAATCAAAAAGATGAAGGACGGATCTTTGAGGAGTTTCAAAAAGTTGCTTACTTTGGCACTTTGCTCCTTTGAAGGATTTTGTTGCATATAATAAAAGAAAAGTTATAGCACAGAGTTAGGCAATATTGTCAGTTTCATCTCTGGAAAAGACAAATATAAATACCTACTACCGAAATAGCGCATTATCCGGGTCTTTCAGTGAGAAGTACACATATACAGTACTATGCTGTCGAATGACAACACAGTGTCAGTTATGAGTCTGAGTTCACACATAACACATGTTTGAATATAAACAATACATCCCAAGCCAGAATTATAAGTATCATAATTAATACCTCTTGTAAGATATTTCTGTTGTCATTTGGATTTAAATAAAATGGAACAGGTCCAATAACATGCACTGAGAGGGTACGGCAGGGATAATTTCAAGCCCTAGGCAGTTAGATATCAATTGGTTTAAACGTAAAATAGGTCACCCATTTATACAAGTGACGACGTTTGAGATACTATTGGAAGATGATTTTGATAAAGAATAAATGCATATTCTTATTTTCAGGAGAGACTATGCGAATAAAGCAAGAACTTAGCACAATAAAGTCGGCATCAGTTCCGCGCTATCACAAGGAGACAATACGTATGCACTTTGCACACTGGGGAGGCCGTCCTTAAATGACCTTAGCTGTTAATAGGACGTAAAACAAAATCAAACCAAACCAAACCAAATCAAAATCGGCTGGAAAGATACTTCTGTTAGCTATATGCTGAGCTATAAATTTACCGGCAACTGCCGCTAGAACGTACGGCTGTACAGTTAAGGATTTATCCATTACTGATCAAAAACGCCAGTTAAACAATGTTTATTGTCAATTTGTCGAAATGAATTGTTTAAAGGATTATTAAACTTCATAAAATTGACGAAATTCGAGACAAGGGTATAAAAAAACTTACTTCACTAAATTGTCCAACTAAGTTGTGCCTTCAATAATTAAGTGTTTTTTCTTCACTTGATTTGTTACATTTCAAATTCATCGCATTTAGATTTTAAGTAGATGTGGGACACTTTCCCCTCCCCCCCCAAGGGTGGGGTGATTAGCCTAGTATCATATTCGATGAATGCGGGTACATGTATAAGTTACATATATACACCGGGCTACACACACTCGTTGACTCGTAGCCCATCCCTTCACGAGTCGATTTGACTTCTTACCTCTGCCACGTTGACCTCTCGAACAGTCATGTGCATGTCTTCCAACTACGATGAACTGTGTTATAATAGATACATTTATTCAGAGTTGGTTTTCATATTTCAGTGTTTCATCACTTGACAATAAGTCGTTAAACATGTCTTTCTTAGCTACAAAATTCTTTTTTTCCCAGGTATTTATTGTCGCTGATCGGGCGGGCACAGGCGGATTTCTATTGGCTAAGAATGGAGTTAAATTCAATGCTGCCATGGGCTTACCAATATGTATATTGCTTATACTGATGTAATTTCTTGTTTGTTTAATTTCTATAAGTCACACTTTGGTGAAGGTGATGTTACAACCATGGATTAACCTATATCTGATAATGGTATCTGAGCATTAAGATTGTCTGTGACAGATATGTTCCTAGTAATAGCTACATATTCCCAACAAGCTTAACTGATGTGAGGATACCATAAAGGATCAATACCAGACATACTGTTCATTAGTGGAGCACGCTGAGCTGTCAGCGTCAGATCTTACTCATTATGGAACCCAAGTTCCTTAAAAGAACTACAAACAGCATGATTACAGGAAAGACAACTTCATATCTGCGTTAATTTGAACATTTTTGTTTTTTTGAATTCAAGGATTGTTGTTAGATGATCATGATAATGTTACTGTTTCACATAGCATCCTTGGCGAATTCATGCTAAATACACCCATTTTTTTTGTACTGAACGTGTAAGATTATGAACTATCAGTTCTTTATTGTATTTGATTATTTTTTGCGAGACCGAATATTGAATTAAAGTGTTATTATAAATGATCTATATCCATTTGTGGGATCGCACAAATTTACACGGTGTTCAAATGATTAAACGTTGTGCGATGACAATCGTGTTTGTTGTTAATTGAGAAATGGCTCAACAATTTATACTGTTTCGTCTTTAAATATATAAACTTGATTCTTCTAGGTATCTCTCTATATTTTAGCTTCATTTTGAAAGATGATCTTTCTACATTCCTCTTAAATTTAAAAAAATCATGTTTTGGTGCTTTTTCAACGACCCAAAATGACTCATGTAAAATTACAACACATTTACACACGGTCTTGTATACAGTACATATAAACATAGCCGTTTTGGACATGTACGTAAACCATAATTCCCCTATCCGGGGCACTTACTTAACTTGTCAAGGTGGAAAACTTCAGATGAGAGAATCTGTAGACAAAATCAAATAGCATATACTTAACATGCAGTTGTGTGGTCATAACAGTCATACAGTATTAAAAGTCGGCTCTCTATGTCAGTTCCGGGGCGCCAAGTAAAAATCTGACTACTCCTCTAAATGTTATTTATCTGTTCTGTTACATGGAAGCTAAACACACTTTTTGACAGTCAATTGGTCACTGTAATATCGTGTACGATATCAAGCACAACGCTGATATTGAGGTATCATTTCCTCCTAAATTGGTTAAACAAAATAAATGCCATCTTTCAGTTTTCGGTATTAGTCAAAGTTCAAATGTGATGATTTAGGTTGAAATAATTAACGATCTTCTAAACAAATTCTGCCAGTCTAATATTGACCAAAATGAGTATATGTTTTAATCTGGAGGCCCTAACTAACTTATGCTTCTTTTTGGAGTGATTACTGCAGGTAGGGCGTACAAATTGTACCTGCTGTCCCCATTTGCATAATCGTAATCTTATCTTTTCCCTTCTTTCTTAATAACTTTCTTCCTAATGTCTCCCTTGTCAATGCCTCACTTTTGGCCATTTGTTGAGCGTTTGCCCCTGTGAGGAAGACTTTGGTTTCTGTCCCCTTGCCGAAACATACCGAAGTCTTTAAAAATGGTAGTTTCTACACCTGCTTAACGCTCAGCAACTAAGGAGTGGGACGACTGGTTGGCCTGTTGTCAGTTTTATGTGACCGGTTGGGGCGTCCATCTAAGTGTCTACGGCAGTATTTTTTTAGGGAGGTAGCACTTTTAAAGTCGGCATCAGTTCCGCGCTATCACATGGAGACGAACATATCGCAGCCTCCCAAAATACACACGCATGCATCTTGCACACAGGGGTGACCGTCCTTAAATGACTTTAGCTTTTAAAAGGACGTTAAACAAACTTAAACCAAGCCCTACATTTTTCAACCAAACTCTTGGAAACTTGATATACATTATGATTATGATATGGAGTCGTGTCTCCCTGAATAAAAGTTTGATTCCACAATTTTTGCAAAGTTATTGCCCTTTCTTTATTTCAGTATTTGATTTTTGTCCGGGCATCTTGTCCTACATTTTTCAACGGATCTCTTTGAAACTAAGTAACCATTATAATCATGATATTAGGATGTGTCTCCCTGAAAAGAAATTAGATTCGATTTTTTGCAAAAGTTATTCCCCTTTGTTTATTTCAGTATTTTATTTTTTTGTCTGGTTTAACAACGATAATCGCATCTTTTGGAATAATGGAAATTGCTCCATGGTCTTTAAGATTACCGAAAATTGACCTTTTTCTTCATGACACAATACAATCTGACACTGACTCCCAAATCATTCGTTCACCCTTCTTAGACCTACAGTCCAAATACAGTGGCTTTCAACCATTCTACACTTATGGTTCTAAGGACGGCCATAAGGTAGCGGCAGCAATGGTTACGACAAATGCAGCCTTGGGATGCCGGCTTCCAAATGAAGCCTCAGTATTCTCGAACACATTAAAACTAACAATGTAACGAGAGCAATTATCTATTCTGATTCTCTATCTGTCTTACAGAGTCTTAGCAACAGAAATCTGGATAATATCCTTATACGAAAAATACTAATTGCACTCGATTAAAGCACAAATCGGTGAATGGTCTCCTTATTACAGAGACAATCGCCGAGACGAGGTTGTCCTTGTCCGCCTTATGCGACTCTCACACTCTGCCGTGTAGGCCTACCGTGTGCCACCGTGCGCGAAAATGTCTGCGGACGGTGGAGAACG
>JAULCA010018454.1:0-18844 GCA_032360845.1 Crassadoma gigantea
GACGACAAAATGACCTGCTGACATTGATTCATGGATAGTTTAAATACAATGCTATTACAAGTATTTGTGTTTCCCCTAAGCTGCTGTGTTACTGATAAACAAACATCCGTACAGGCTAGTAAGATTTACCTACAGATTAACCCATACGGGTCTGTTATTGGCTAAACGTATTTGAATGACCTGGGTTTCACGATGAACTACATGTACATTCTATTCTAGGAAAACCGCTCTCATTTCACACGAATCCTCGTGAATGTCGCTTACAAGACCCGAACTAATTTCTTCTGAAGGAGTTTTTTGTCTTAACGTGACTGACGCAATTACGAAGACATCTGACTTTACAACTAGTAGATTCTAGGGCTAGGATTCTAGTAACGTTAGTTTGATCACCTGACGTAAATATAAACATGTTGTTTGTCTGTAGCAAGGGACGACTTGGGTTTTCCCGTGTTCTTAATGTTTATGTTTTTACAAAATAGATGAATTTGCTACGGATTACCTGTCGCGGGAAGACAGAAAGAAAGATAGACGAACAACATATGGCGACGGAAAACTATTTATAGAACCGCCCCTTAATGAAAGTCTGTTTTCGTTACAGTAAACAAGTTGTATACTAGCGAAATAGTATAAATGTCAGACAAATTTTATTCACATTTGTCTGATCTAAAACCTGCACAGGCAATACACTTCAACCTTGAAAATTCATCATAATTAAGCTTACACCAGTTTGAATTTAACAAAGTTTACTTGAAAACGGACAATGGTATTCAAAGCACAATTGATTTCCTGAAACAAATAACTAGTGAAAGTCAAGGGCGTTTTTTTTCCATTTGGAGAGGATCGCTTTATGATCAGCGATACATTTCAGTCAGGCTGTATCACGGAATAGGAGCCGCTTACTGGATAGATGTTTATGGCTATGATTACATTCGACTTGTTAGGTGTTTCTGTGATTCTGGTATTGAGTTCCAATGTTACAATACAGTACAAATTTACCTCCTTGAAATCCAAACATAAACACAAGAATACACGGACGCACCATAAGTAGTCTACCAAGCGTGAGAGAATTAATGACAACGAAGGACAAGACCAGGACTCCAGATCCTTACTGGATAATGACTGTTTTAGTAACAAAAAAGTGGACACGATGATACAGCTATTTAAATTAAAAGCTGAATATTGATAGTTTGATTTTTTTTTTATGAGATTACATTTTTCAAAATTGGTAAAATTATGTACTGAAGTGGTTGCGGCTGGTTTTCAGTCATTATGAATGCCATACATTTCCTGCAATATAAAGATGTTTGAATAATAAAATGCGCATAGTTGTACAGCTCATTGAACATTTGTATATATTGTCGGAATAACAATGAGCTAAATTTCACTTGGGTGATCGGGTTGCGCAGTCGACAGCGTACTTGCCTTTCATCAAGGCGGCCGGGGTTCGATTCCCCGATCGAACGTGAAAAGGTATGGGGTCATGTGCCCGAACACGTGGGTTATCTCCGGGTACTCCGGTTTCCTCCACATTAAGACCCACGCACGCTAGCACGCGGGCTTTACAGGGGAAAATGATTAATGTATGTTAAAATTAAATAATGTAAATTGATAAATAAAGTGACTGTATATACCTTTATATTATCTATATTGACATACTAAATCGCACGTCTGATGTTGTGTTTCTTCGTGTTGTTTACATAGTGGGCCATACAAATAGTAAATATTACTTCTCTTATAAATGGACGATTGTCTATACAACACTAACGGGTTAATTCGGTCACTTCTCAGAATAAAGAAGATTGCTCACGGATCATTTCCGTGTCAGATTAACCTGTGTACTGCTAGAAAATCTTGTGTCTGATTTTTATTTCTTATGACCGATTTTTTCAAATAACACATCTCAACTATCAAGTATCAGTGAATTAATTAGAAAGAAAAATCAACAATAAATGGACAAGTAGAAAAGAAAAAAAGTTTTTTGATAGGCTTGGTGGATTAAAAAAATTGATTGCGCCGTTTTGAAACAACAACAATTCAAGGATCTATTTTAGAAACTATATACAAGAAGTACAGCCTGTATTCCACGATTTTATTCCTACTATCAAATTAAGGTTTGTCGGTTTTGCCGTTGTACCGAGAGTGATTAAGTGAGAATGTTGATATATTTAAGAGCGTAAAGAGAATTTCAGGATTTTCAAGACCTTTACAGTTTAGACGAAAGTAACGTTACCTCTGAATTTAATAAATGCGTGCCATCTAAACTAGTTGACTTATCCTATCATTATTTAATGTATTAATATAATTATTACAATGTATATAAGTATAGAAATACCGCGCATGCTCTTGTTTCAGATTGTGCGAAGTGCCGTAGATTAGGTTTAAAATGATCGTAGACGTTAACATAGGATTAGTTACTGAGGTATTTGCTAATTAAACCAAACGCAGCTACAGTTTTTAAATAACATTTTTTATTTTTAAACAGCCTTGTAAATCTATGAAAGTATGTGCATGTATGTAAGGAATGTGTTGATAAGATGTGATAACTTGTACCTTTGTACCTTATCCTTTGTTCATGCTGGACAGAAAATATTTACAAAGAACAGGTATTTCCCGCTCTCCTTTCTATGATACTGCATCTTGTTTAAGAATACATATGTAATTTGCCTTTTGCTCCGGAAGCCGTTTAATTTAATTCTTTATTTCTTGAACGAGAATCACATACAGCCCGGGGGCTACTAGATGATTTCCTCAACATATAACAAAACAATACAATATGTACAACGACAAAATATGGCACAGACTTGAAACAGATCTATGACCCATTCATAGGCCAATTCACACACTTAAAATCAGACACCCACACAATAACAGGAAGAAAAGGGGAAGAGAAAAGAAAGAAGAAAATAGAAACGGAGACATTTAGAATATGTTGGACTTATAAATTCAAATACAAGATAAAAAAAATATTTTGTTTGAAGCTTCGTTGATTGTATCAGAACTATGTAAAAGTATCTTAATAAGACCATCAGGCACCAACTCTACAATAAGTTCTGGGATGACATTTGGAACAAATTCATTACATGCAGCTCGAAGCAAAGATAAATCATATTTTGAACAAATTAAGAAGAAACGTTTTTATCTTTGGAAGAATTCACACAGAGATTACAGAATTTATTTGGAGTTAAGGTACGTTTGTTCAGTGCGCTTGAAACCATTTGTAAAGGATAATCTTCAAATGAAGTGGTGGACAAAACAGTGGCTGTTCTTGTACATTTTTGCTTTATACTCTGTGTTAATCATCGACCGAACAATTGATAACAGTTTACGACATTTCCGACTCAATAATTATGGTAACAAGTTTATCCAATGTACGCTTGGTATTGTGTAAAAGGGGAAAGTCCGGCTTAAGACCGGTGTCCATAAACGAGGTTCTTATTAGGGAAACGATACGGTGCACAAATGGATACATGCATTTCATTGATCCCTGCTAAATAATACAGTGAATATTTTCCCCATAAGCAAAGTAATTTAACGACTAGATGCAATGATTTAATATATATCCCATGAACCTCCCACGGAATAGTTTAATGAACACCCATATGATTTGACAGGTATAAATTGATTTACGATTCTCACTTCAGGCGTAACAAAGGAACCTTTGTTTTTTATGACTTCGTGCTAACCAAGACGTGGAGTACATCATACAAATTGATACAGGCCCGAGTATTGGCGCTCTTTTGAAGCTTTGACTTTGATGAGAATAGAAAACATCGCTAAAATATCTAATTTAATTCTCATTTATTTGCCACAGAAGATGTGTCTTGTTCATTGAGTTAACACTAGCGCTCGCGGACATGACTGTGTGTATTCCCAATGTCAATTAAACATATCACTCAGTCTAAGTTAGTTTCCTATAGTTTAAATCAACTGATAACTAATTAGATAAACTTAGAGTTCAGCCAGACTGTAGCTGTGTAACGCAAACTGACGATAATTTATATGGTTTTAAAGAAAACGAAAACCGAAAATGTGAAATTTATATAAATTACTAAAAAATTATAATAATTTAAAACAGTTCTTTTCTTCTTTGCATATACAACAGGATTATTAGATTTTTGAAAATGATCAGAAATGCAAAATTTAATTAGTTTCAGATGGCATATTAAGTGATAACGTATGAAATAACGTGTTAAACTTTACGCATTTTTACTTGCTTCTAAGTTGATGCCTATTTTGAGATTCATTTAATCCATTTTATCTGGCTTGGCTAAATAAACTTACATCTATAGCAGCGCATTAATAAACAGGATGGTTAGTTATCAGAACGATTTCTATTAGATTTAAAATGTGTATAATACCCATCCGAATGTAAAAGGAGCAATATTGTATGATCCCCAGGCATCCCAGTGATAATATGTATAACGTGTATAGGTACTCGTCTTGTTATGGTTCATTACTTAATGTACCATTACATAGTAAATATGTATATATATGTATTGCTCTCCTGCTATGGTTCACAATGTATTACTATGTACATTCTGTGGACTGCTATGGTTACCATACTGAGATTAGTCTGTCACGGTTATCTTGCCGTTGTTGGTTCGGTATGGTTACCCTACTACAGTTTATGGTGTTATGGTTCATTTGTCATGGTTGTACTTCCACGGTTCACATGCAATGGTTATAAGTCTGTTTTGGTTATCTTACACGGTTACAATTAACTTGGTATGGTTATCTTACACGGTTACAATTAACTTGGTATGGTTATCTTACACGGTTACAATTAACTTGTTATGGTAATCCTGTGATAGTTAATTTGTTATGGTTATCTTGTGATAGTTAACTTGCTATGGTTATCCTGTGATAGTTAACTTGTTATAGTTATCCTGTGATAGTTAACTTGTAATGGTTATCTTGTGATAGTTAACTTATGGTTATCCTGTGTTAGTTAACTTGTTATGGTTATCCTGTGTTAGTTAACTTGTAATGGTTATCCTGTGGTTGTCAACTTGTTATAATCTTCCTTGCTATGTTTATCATGATTTAGATATCGTGCCTTTCTTTAACTGCTATGATTATCCTGTTATTTTAAGCCTTCTTTGGGTGGCCATGTATTGATGAAGATGAATAAACAAAAACATACCTGAACATTGTATTTGATTTCCAACCTCCTTAATACTAATAGCTTTTGCTTTTTGTCTTAGAAATATTTCATGTTTACGTCTTCATCTAGTTTTCTTATAAAGACTTTTACTTAATGCTACTTATGAAAAAAACATATACGCTAATTTCAACTACATTTACACCACAAAGAACAGAATTAATTATAACGATTCTAATACGTTGATGCTGAACGTATGCTATATATTGGTTTAGGAGAGTAAAGCAATTTTGTCTCGCCTTCATCTCGTGAGGTTGTATTGAGTTAATATCCTTTTGCCTTGTGCGTTATAAGGTTGGTAATTCCCATGGCGGGTATAGTAATTATCTCCCCTGATTGGATTACAAATAACTGAATATATGTCGACAGACTCAGAAGGGCCTTGGGGGACGGTAATGTAAGTATCACTTTAAAACCCATTTACACAACGCAATTTGATATAGAAATATCAAAGATTCCATAAAGGCAACAGTTTGGAAATGATAGTAATGTATCATGCTATACTATGGCATGGAATAATGACAACACATGATGTGACGTACACGGTATTTAGTGACGTATTCAGTGACGTGTGAATCAGAAAGCTTCATTTGACGTCCCATACATTAAACAAATTAACGCAAGGGCAATAATAGGTGAAGGTTTGATCGCAATACACTAGTACACATCAGTACACCACGGACAAAACAATGTTTATATCAATATTCCAACATCCCTGGCCATTCTTTTTGTGTCTAGGTCTATCAGTATTTTAGAGAAAAACATCATCCTACCAAAAAGCCCTTAAATTTGAATCCCGAGAGGAACACTTCTTAGCAATGTTGCGTCATACGTATCTTATGACTGTGTAGATTCCGTAACATCGAGTCTAGATTGCAGGGAAAAACACGTGATGTCTTTTTCACTTTGACGTAGACGTAACTGCTCAGTAGAAGTAAGCGCTACCATTGACATCACCATAACAGCAGTCAAACCAAATACGACGGTGTGTTTGACGACTTATGGGAAATCTTAAAGAACCATAATGTGTCCAACATGTTCGAACTGCACTGTATCCTCTCCTCATCTCCCTGTATAACGATCATTACGAGAGGATTAAGCTAAAACCGTTTCTAGCGACCTTTACATAATAGCCCGGAGACGTCATACATGCTTTGATGATGTGGTACAGATTTGATTCTTTCATTCTGTTTCTACGGATGGTCACGATGCTCCGGTAATTCTAAGTTTCCATGAAAGTCAAATAAACAAGCAGGAAGTTAGATACCAATAATAGCAGTGATACAAAACAGTACCATTCCATTTAAGGTAACATACCTCCACACTTCTGATACAAATATACCCAAATTATTTCTTAAAGCAACTCTACACCAATCAGTTCAAAGCTCGTCAACTGAATGCAAACGCTACAATAGCAGCGTTAAGATGACCTTATAATAGCTCCTCTTTCAGCACGGTCTCATAATATTCCTACTATTAATGAAAAACTTAATTTAGAAAGTTAGGGTAATTGCCAGACAGTTGAAAAAGTGACAGATTCACTTTCAAACGGCTTCAATCTATTAGGATTATAATAAAAAAATACCTAGCAAACCTGAAATGAAACCAAACACCAAACAGGAGTCTGTGCTGACCTCGACTTTTTATCCTAAATAAAAAAATAATAATAAGTATGTGAATGGGTTGTAAGAAAAGCACCTAAAGCCTAAAACTTAATCTTTGTACACAAACACTAGAACAATACAACTTTAAAAACAAAACGGGACTGTTTGATAAACAATGAAACACAGCATATACTTTTTTTCCGATTCTTGATGGAAAATAAAATAAAGAACTCTCAGGTTTTGAAGTACAACGTTTGCGAATACCGATTAATGATAATAATACGGACCTACCTCGTTAGTGTTGGATTCCGAAATGTCACAAGATTCCTTATCAACATCGTTTTGTCGATTGTTCTCTTAATTTCTTAATGAACAATAACGCCATTATCCAAACAATGACACTTTTAATCTTATATTGTAAACTTTATTTGACCAGAATTCGTGAAATAATGACAATGGTCAAGATGAAATATATGTAAATAAGACGGAATTTGGAGATTGGTATACATAAAGTTCTTGTATACAATATTTGTTGCTTTGTTTTTTTAATTTGATTGAAAGATATTCCAGCAGATTGGAGGCATGGGAAGGCTGTATATTCGTAGGCGTGTAAGAAAACCTCCCCACACGGTATTGACTATGTATTAGGTTGAATATCCGACAAACCATTTTCGGGAAATTAATTTTCTTCATGAACATGCTAAAACTGAAATATCCGTTACAGAAGCTTTTAACGTTCTGTTGTTAAGTAAAACAAAAATGCATTTTGTTTTAATCTACCGTTAGTTTGAATATACATGTTATCATTTTTCAAAATTTGTTTCGTCCGGCGTTTAATTTGTTCATTGATTATTTATGTTTAAGTAGAAGAGTGTATCGTGTAAGTTAACCGAGTTTAACAAATTCCAAACATATCACTCATACATGTCACTTGAACAGTTATTACCGCGTAAATATCAAGGACAATTTATAGCGCTGTCGCCATTGCTGACAGTCCGATACCATTGCCAAGCGACGTGATAGTTTTATTATGTAAACCTTGGAAAATTTATGACAGGAATTTATGACATTTATTATATTTTTGTTATATCTAAAGTGCACATAGGAATCTCCTTCCTTGTAATTATCAAGGTATTTATGAGTAGGCTGTGGTATTGTTTAGCTCTTCTGTATATTCGCAATAGACAACTTGGACTTTTCTCGGCAGTAACTCCCTGAATCAGATTACCTTTACGACTTTGCGCTTTCGTGTTCCATTGAAAATTTTATTTTATTACGCCTATATTTGTAGTGGTTATGCCCATATCTACTGAAACCTACCGCGCGCCATCCATGATCGCTGTACGGCTGAGATTGATCTAACTGACAGCAACCAGCAGAACGCCGTCTAGGAGCATAACCGTAGATTTCACAAATTTTACAGTCTATCATCTCAAAACAATAAAACGGGCAATATATATTTACTTGTAACTTACTACATATTATTAGTGCATTAATGTACGTTTCTGAATAATCGACCAAACTTGGTTTGAACGACAATGGGTGTTCGAAATTACAAGTTTAGACATCAAAAGACAACGTTCGATTACCGTCCAGTTATAGCATAGTTAATCAATACTTCAAGTAGGGAAACACGTTTATCTGTTTACGACAATGAATTGCATGTCTGTTTTTGGATACTCATTCTTTACTGCACGCCATGCAGGGTTTACAGATAAGAGGTTTTATTCATTTTTAGTATATATACACAGACTTCTTTTCCTTTAGAAGTGCATTTTCAAAATTAATAGACAAGAGAAGCTCTATTTTATTAAGTCTGTGATATGCATGCAATCTAATAAGAAAATGGTTGTAAGTGTGTCTGAGATCGCCTGTTATTTAATGGTGCATGACAACTTTTTCCTTGCGATGCGCCGTTTTTTACTTCTCTGTGTGTGGATTTCTTAATATTTGACTCGTTCGTGCTTTTCCAACAAACCAACAGAAGCATAGTAAGCATGCTTAAATCCACGGAAAACACACATCCTCCTGCGGCACTATAACATTAAAATGGTTTCTAAGTCGCAGAAAAGTGCCAAAAAGCATATATAGGTTTAAAGCGGTTTTGATTGTTTTACCTAAGGAATCAATATATCAAATACATTCATTTCAATCCACTACCAACCATCCCGCACCCCGCCTCGCATATTAATGCGAAGTGCATTAATTGCTTTAGGTATAAACTTGATTACCACCCACCCACTTTCCCAAGATAATTGTAGTTAATCCTAATTATATTCCTGACAATGTTATGAGAAACATGTCTTATCTATTTATAAATTTATTTATATTTCACATCAAGTTGTGTTCTTTTTTGACTAACATATGAAAAGTCTTGTTGAGTGGCAACCTTTTTGCTAAATTAAAAAAAATAAAATAAAATGCGGAACGGAAACTCATTAGGAACGTATTTATTATACTATAAGTCTGATTTGTAGTGTGTCCCATCCACATACATATACGATATAACGCACAAATACAACACCCCACCCCCACCCCTCCAAAAAATTAAATGAAATAAAAAAAATTACAAGGAACGAAAAAACAGCAACAAAAAAACTCACAAAAAAACCCCACCAAACAAACAAAAACAAAATAAAAAAGTCTTATCATCGTTATCCGATGATTAGAATTTCGGATCGGCAACCACGGCATGTCCATCATTGACTTTGTCAGGGCATATTGGAAAAATATAAGATTGTAATATTCTGGTGATTTGGTATTATTTACAGATCGTTGATAATATTAAGAAAGGAGCAGGATCATAGCGTTAGCTTAATTGATAAAACGAATTCAATATTACTTTTGGATATCTACCGAAATGAGCGCAGATGGAACATTAACACAATATTCTGGAGACAGTATTATGACAACATAACGAATATCAAATAAAATTCAAAAATCTTTATACAGTAATCAAAATGTTATACAGAAATTGATACGGGGTTCATGTGTATAAGGTTCAGCCAGACACTTTGATATGACAGACTAAGGATATTTCTTCTTTAATTCAAAGAATATCTGATTTCTCTAGCAATATTTTACAAGATTACTAGCAGATTTTACCGTCGCGTAGGTCATTGAGAGACATAAACCACTCATGACGTTGATAAAAACATCTAAATTTCTGCCGTAAAAGGAAACAATTTGAATATTTTATATTTCTTGAAATACTCCAATGTGTTTAGAATTGACAAATGCCTGGATAGATTCTACGTTTTCTCATCCTGCACGTTTCACGGACACTAGGCAGAACACTTGCTATGACTAAAGGCACTGTGTTAATTGCTTATTACCGGCATCTTTGATGTAAGACCACACGTAACATTTGACAGTTATACGAGCTCTTCATCATAGTTAAGTCAAATTCCATGTTTCAGAAATCCTATTTTCAAAATATATATGACTTTTGGTAGACTCGGCGTATTACTTAGAATGAAGATGAATTTTCTACTCCCTATTGCATATATGCGTGACTTTTGTAGCACTTTGATGATTTCTCTCGGTACGCGAAGATGAACAAGATAATAAAAGAAGATTTATTCTGAAAAAGTTGAGGGAAATAAGTGCAATGTAGTACATAGCGGCAACTTCGGGTTTCAAAAGTGCTTAATGAGGAAGCAATTATATCTCGATATAAATGATCATCATCTGAACCGTTGTCTATCAGGGACGGAATGCAAAGTGTAGCAATCATTGTTCTATTCACGTATTTTATAGAAAATCGTTTCACTAGACTCCTCATGATAAAAATCTTGTTTTAATAAAGTCCTATAACGTAGTATACATTTTTGTAAACTTGGTATACTTTCGTTTTTCTCAGTGTTCCCTGTGTTCAACTGTTCGATCCATATATCGACATGATTTTTGCAAGACTATCATTTTCGCTCTTTTCGCTTCCTTGCATTATACACGAAAATTAAAACCTACGACTTAATTAGATTCATGGCAGGGAGAAGATAGACTTATAAATGCATTTTAACGTAGTTTATTAACATTTCAACAAAGATTTAACACCATAAATATTTAGCGTTAAGCAGTACTTTTGAAAAATTACAAGTCATGTCAGCCCATATTTCAGTTTATTATTTTCTAAGGAGCACTGTTTTCTATTTCATATACCGGGGCATTTTCCTAATTGACCTTTCCATAACCGTAACGTACAATAACTTAACTATTAGACAACACATACCATCATCGTTATGTTCGCTCAGTTACATTTAAGTATATAATACGACGTATTTTGATGCCGTTTGGTCCATACTCTGACTTCCGTCATGGCTTCTACCAATATGGATTCCGGCATATCAGCATCAAAGGCTGAATAGACTATAACAATATAAGGCTGTATAATCTTCCTTAGTGTAGAGTTATATGCTTTTAACATTCACCCCACGGCTTTAATCATCCCGTGGTTACACTTTACACTGGGTTGATTGAATGACACTATTAACAGTTTATTAGTGTTTTGTTAGTTTTATACCCTATGTTAGAGAAGAGTTAATTGTAGGAGATTTTCATGATTTTGATAATGACTCTCTCATATACTATAAAACAATGGAGATAGAGGTATGACTGGTGGATCTATTTACAGTCATGTGTTAGTGATGGAGACCCAGCCGACCAGAAGAACACTGGTTGGTATCACGGAATGAAGCAATGCATCTTAAATCCTGTCCAATAAATTATACGATTATCAGCTTTTTTGAATGCCTCTTTTGTAGTTTTAGATTTCATGTATTTCCGATCAGGCCCAATTGGTTTTGAAAGGTTTATTCTCACTATCGTGTAACATTTAAAAAGTGAGTTTAAACATTTTGTATTAGCTCCCTTGTACAAAAGGGATTTGGCAAACATTCCTGTGTTAAAATACATATCTAGGTTACATAAATGACCAGAAAAAAGATATGTGACAATGTTTTTTTTAGCAGAATGGCTTTTATGCAAAAAAGCAGACATTCGGTACATTTTTAAAACCTTAAGTAAAATACAAAAATTCCTTCAGAATAAACATATTATCTGCTAACATTTATTAGTTATATTCTTATAGGTGCTTTTATACCTATATATATGTAAAATATATCATAATGTAATAATATTATACTGTACACATCTTTAGAAATATTGATAAGCCTAACTGTTTAATAATAACAAAAGCAGTTTGTAAATATATATTGAAGGTATTATCACTCAAATATTGACACGAAAGAAATCAAATCAAGGCGACACTAAATTGGGGGAGGGGGTATAGTGATTTATATTCACATTCGCATGACATTGTCACTAGGTCACCTTCTTGAAAGCCACATCGTTGATTGGACTTTTAATGAAATTAAACTATGAGACACAATTCTTAGCTAATTAGCACGCGTCAATGAGCTGTTCCAGCTATTAAACAAATATGTCGGTAAGGCGGGAGTTTAACATTTTAAATATTATTTGTAAGTTAACCAAAAACGTGAAAAGCGGAAAAAGTGTAAATAAAATCACTAAACTGTTTTTGTATGGCATTTACGATCTAATTGAATGACACACCTTTACAAACAAGCAAACAGTATTACGCTAGCGCGTGTTTTGTTGTTCGCTTAAAGCTGTGACATTCAAATATATAATAAATACCAAATAAAAAAACAGTGCAAAGCTTAATGTTTTTCTTTGGATTATTTTGCAAAACATATTCTTTTAAATTAATGGTTACATTTCTGAACCTTAAAACAATTTTATGGAGCATTTTGATGTTGATAATTACATTTTGACATCTTCTAGGATATTTATTCCGAGGATCGACCTTATCAGAAAACAACATACCCAAAACTTGATAGGTCCCACGGGTTACCGGGTTCCATTGAATAATCTAATTTCCATTGACATTTCTCATGACACCATCTTTTGAAATCGCTAATATATTTTTAATCTTATTTAGCAGGTCGTATCTAGGGACAATCTGAACAATTTTGATAAAAACTAAAGAAAAATAAGTCAATAACATGAAAGTGTACAGTGTTGTAGTGATACAACGTGAGGTAAACGCCGGTTCGATTGGTTTAATTTAATATCAAATTGTGAAATGTTAAACGATTATTATTTTTCAATGAAATTTCTTTAAGTTTAAAATGGTCTAATATATTTACTTACACTTAATGGTAGGCAGAAATCCATTTTAAAAGATAATTAGACAGTTCTCATACGATATAATTACATCCAAAACTTCTGATGTTTTGCACTTGGCGCACATACATAATCAATTTCAATCCTATTGCTTATTATCAATTATCTACATGCACAGAAGTTTTTACTTCTTTCTTAATAGTTATGATGACAAAATTAAGAACAAGACGATACAGACGTGAATCGAATAGTGCATGACCAAAGGTTCAAATCACACGATGTTACCAAATGTATTCATTCAACAAATTATGTAAAAAAGATGAAGTGTTGACATTTAAATAAAAATATGAAAACCATTTAAAATTTTCTTTAAATAGTAACATTATTTTCAGTAATTTTCGAAACATTCGAAGCTGAAAACTTAAGAGAACCATAAGAAAAGGTGTAAGTAAGAATTTACCTTCATGAAAGGCAAATAAAAGTAATCAGATACGAATTGGTTTAAGTGAAAGCTTCGCTTCAACTATGTTAATCATAAGGAAAGATTAGCTTCATTCTTCTGAGATTTTGACAAGCGAAATAAATCGTATAAACAGAAAAAATATCATGATATCCAATATTAATAAAAAGCAAAACAAACATACTATTATGCTTGTCGGCAGGGAAGACCAAAGGCTTATAGAACTTACAAAATGGCCAGCCTGGCAATGTTATTAGGATGAAAACCTCAGATTGTCAACAAGTATCTACGTGTCTGGCTTATAATGATCAAAGAATTGTATCTGACAGCCCAAATCCTCCTTTATTAATATGTCAGAAGGATACACATGGTTGTATGGGTTTATCCTCCTTATCTTACTTGTATATATAGATCTTCCCCTCCATTTCTTGTCTCAACAGGGAAAAAGAATTATGGGTATAATAAGATAGATCATTTAACCCTACTTTCTCATCGTTATTCAGAAGTCCTACATATGTCTTTAATTTTAAGGATGATATATCCCTATTCAAATCATGCAAATACTTATAAGGGCCATATCATTTTCCTGTCTTACCAGAGGACAGTTCTCAAGGGTGTTAATGGCAAAAAACCTTATATTTTGATCAGTGTTTAGAATCTCCGAAATGTAGCTGTCAGGGTGATATATAAAAGGCGCAAATAAAAAATAAATTACTAGATACTGAGCGAAATCGGATTATCTCAGTCTCGGGCTTAGATTATGTAACATCCCAACCTCAGCTTCTCGGTTTTGATTTTGTTACAGAATCTTACCATTGACTGAGATAACCCGTTCTCGCGCAGTTACAGGTGATATATTTTATTAATCTTGTTTTGATGTATTAAACTGTGTGTCCATGTCATACCGTTTACTCCAGTCCAGTGTTTACCTGTGTTTAACCCCTCTACTAGTGTCATACCGTTCACTTCTGTCCTGTGTCTACCAGTGTTTACCCCCTCTACTCGTGTCACACCGTTTACTTCTGTCCTGTGTTTACCAGTGTTTAACCTCACTACGCATGTCATACCGTTTACTCCAGTCCTGTATTAATCTGTGTTTAACCACCCTACTCATGTTTTACCATTTACATCAGTCCTGTGTTAACCTATGTTTAACCTCTCTATTCATGTCATACCGTTTACTTACGCCTGAGGTTGCCCATATAGTACCGTTTCCCCGGTTCTACCTTCAGCCCCTATGTCACTAGCCTTTCCACAAAAAAGAGTGGGCTTTCTACCAGATCCTGCATTCTTTCAGAGAGCCATACTGACAGCTTTACGATTCCACTGTTCATTATCACAACCCATGCGGTACTATTATATCAAAATGTGTTCTTCTTTAAAGTACATCCCCAAACTTCTGAGACGCTTTGGCATTTACACGTAAGTATGACATGCACTTGCAGGCGACATTTAAAACTGTCATTCAAATAGATATGCTTCCCTGCAATCGATATGTTACCGCCATACATCTTAAACATAGTAGTGAAGTTACCCGGAGATTTGGTCTAAGCCATAACGAAAATGATTACAGATTCGAATTGACACCCTCAGAAATAAAGCAATAAAAAGTGTATTCCACGGATGTTTTTAACAATAACCAATTTTTCGATATATATCAAAACCTGTCCAAACCTCGTTGTGTAATACCCCCAAAAAATCTAAGATAAGGAAGGACATTGCAGGCTGTGTGCCGTGTCTGTTTCAATTACTGGGCTAGAGCTTGCTAACCTTGAGAGAATGTAGTGAAGACAGTTTTTGACCAGAATCGTGGTCGATTGTACGCTTGTATAAGACAACAACACGTCAGAATGATTCGCTGTGAAGTAGAAGCTTGCAAAGAAAATACACGATGACTGGACCACAGATTCACTCCCTATAGGACCAGTAATACAATACTGTATGACTACAACCTACCCATAAAAGTTCCCCCAAGGATAATTTCAGATCGGAGTTAAAACTTCACATCACTTATGAGTTGAGCATCCACATTTCCCCGTTACTTTCATTTTATACCCTTGTTACAAGTACCACTTTCTCAGATTTATTGCGTTTCATTTTAGTGTTGATTTCACTCCTTGACTATATGTCAAATATAAACAGCTGAATTAGTCATAGTAACTATTTTTATTTCTGGTTCTATAAAAACTGTCTGTGTTTCTCCATTTCGGAAAAAGAAACCGATTGCTTGCGGGACTAATATGAGAAAAAAAAGATGAAATGAACAATATATAATCAACAACAGTGTATGTTTGTAAATAAATCATTGAGACTTAACTGGGATTCAAGCTCTGAATGTCTGATTGGTATACAGTCGCTCTAACTGATTGTGCTTGCCGGTCGGCTGGATTGTCCTGGTCCAATAGAGCTACGTCTACATATCCACATGGAAGTTAAGGGTATGATCCCGTATATACGAAATCTTTATCTCACTTTCTTTTTTACCAATTGTTCAGGAATTAAACTACAGTGTGTTCAACTTCATGCATGCCCCTGTCATTCATAAACAAAGCTCAGGTATCAAACGATGACAGATGAAAGCTAACACACCTAGTACGTGATGAGATGTGCACAAATAACAAACAAACCGAAAGTATGTCCTGTTCCTCCAAACAAGATATCATAAATATGTTATACGATAAATGGGTATAAATCAATATAACAACCTATTGGCTGAGAAAGACAGTCCTTCCTAATGTCCGCTATGTTGAATGTCTATGTAATATATAAATGTACAAAAATTGAATATATACGTCCGTAGGACAGGAACATGATATAAAGGTTTACAGATCAACAGAACACCGATTTCAGAGGACTTTTCGTGACGAAAAAGCGGGACCGCGGTGGCCAAGTGGTTAAAGCGTCTGACTTTCTGTAACCACTAGCCCTCCACCGCTTTGTCGCGGCTTCGAGACCTACGTGGGGCAGTCGCCAGGTACTGGCCGTCGGCCGGTGGTTTTTCTCCGAGAACTCTGGCTTCCCCTCCACCACAAAAACCTGACACGTCCTTAAATGGCCATAGCTGTTAATAGGACGAAAACAAACCAATAAGAAAAAGCGCCTTATGGAGAATAAATCCCAATAGATGTAAAGCATCGTTAGATCTCAAGAATATGTCTTCTTGTGCTTTTTAAATGTGTTGTGTATAGATGCAAATAATTAACTTACATGTACTTGCAGCATTCAAGTAATATTTCCTTCTGTTCAAAAATCGTGTTATTGAAAATATCATGAGTACTTTTACATATCTTCTTATTCTTGAATTTGCACGTTCTCTAATTAAAGAAAATGTCGTAACACGGAGATAACTTTTCTCTACCAAATGCACACACGTTAGATTGTTCGCTGACATTTTCATCGATTCTTTATTATTTTTTTTTTCAAATCCGCTACCCAATAGGAATTTAAAAAGAAATACTGCGTGTACTTGCATGATTGAACCTATACTTTGCGGTCTTGTTATTGAACAAACGCATAATAATGACGGTTAAATTTGATTTAATGTCCATTGTGACGGTAAAAATATATCAATTGTACATGTGACGGTAAATATAAATTAAATTTGCTGGAACAGTAAAAATATATTTAATGCCCATTTGACGGTAAAAAAAAAAGATAAAATGTCCATATGACGGTAGAAATATATATATATATATAGAACAATTATGATTTTTCCATCGTATCTCTCCTGACTAAATGAGATCATCGACACAACAATGTTTATGACGTCAGATCATGTATTACCACGTTATGATAATGTTCTTATTGATAACTTCTATTAAATACATTTTAATGTATATGACAACTATCACACCACTGATAGTTTTGTTATATCTAACGCATAATTATCCCTGTTTCAGACATTCCTATATATGCTAGGTTCCGTATATATCCTAACTTATCTATTGAATAAAACTACACCGAAGGGACACATAACATGTTTTGTTGCTTTAAATAAGATAATACGCTTTTGTGTACCATTATTTATTTGGATCTGTTCAATAAGGATATATTCTTCCGCCCCAGACAGTAATTAGCGTTAAGGCAAGGCAGTCGTAACAATTGCAATGTCAAATAAACATTTCTTTTTTCTAAGAACTAATTCATTGCGTACCTGTATCGGACGTATTGTGGGTGTAAGTAATGGACCCTGTATAGCAGTAGGTCGTCCTTGTTTAATCCTATAAAATAGTCACATGGTTGTTAAGACGTATTGGTGTTTGATGTGGTATATACTGGAGATCTAACCACAGGGTCCAGCTCCGTAATGACACTGTTGTAAAGGCCACCCACAGTAGAACGGGCAAGTTCTTGAACACATAAGGAGCACTGCCATAAATATTGTGTCGCATATATGGAGTTTGTTAGGCGTCAGGTATTCTTTTCATATTAGAATCGAATACTTGTTATAAAATTAAAACGCACAGGGTTATCATCAGCACGACCGGGATTTAAAATCTAAAAAAATGAATTGGAAAACAGCAAAATAAAAACAAAAACCAAAACCAAAAATAAAACAAAAAAATAACATGTAATGATAAAGAAATGAACATTACATAAGCAGATGCATTACGTTATTTTGAATTATTTTGATATATATGACGCCATGTCATATCCATTATAACGTTACAACGAACTATGCTAAAATACATTTTTTCATAAATTCTACTAGATTTCGATAATGGAGTAAATGTGAATACATAAACAATAAAAAAAAAATTTTACTATGAAGTACAGTTAGGTTACATGTCCCGTCCCCTATCAATGGGAAATGCGTACATAAACGAAAACAAGCAACGGGATTCGTTTTCAGTTTACTCATTAAACGACTGTGGCTTCATTCTGTATTTAACTCGTATGTACATGCATGGGGGCAATGGATACAGCCATTCCATGACGCCAGATCGCAGAAGGCGTAGCCGTGTGTCTTACAAGGCGAGTATCGTATAATACTGCGTATGACTTCTCCCTTACTGTTCTACCAATATCTGTCGACTTTATTTTCTCTACATTGAAATAAAGTCCTTTTCAATTACTTTTCAATCTAAGGATGAATATAACAATTTCGCTTATTGGCAATTATTTTTGGAGATTAGTAAAATTTCGGATTTAGAAATCGTCTGACAATTTGAAAAACAGGGAAATTGAGGTTAAGAGCTAAGTCATTCTTGGCGACTTCGCGATCTAATTGTGCACACAATGCAGACAGAATTCTTACAGTTCAATTCTCGATTATAGTTGAGGCAGACTAGATGTAAAATCGAATTTGATTATTCTGGATCAAAGGTTCATTTCGAGTGCCATTTGAATGCACATCGATAAATAGAGACACAAATAGTTGTATATTACATTGTTTTCATTGACAGTTTACTCGGCTGATCTAGGTGAAAAATAATATGATGCTTGACATTAATCACGAAGTACGTTTCTTAA